>JZKD02S0213650.1:1068381-1080819 GCA_000966675.3 Picea glauca | reverse complement strand
TATTCAATGTGTTAGTCTTCTCTTTTAATAGTTAGAATTACATCTTCAGATTTGTTAGTCTTCTTTTTTCACACAAAATTCGCATCTGTAATACAACATCCAAGTGCTTCCATTTAAAATTATAAGAGATTTGCGGTTAAATTTTAAAAACTTGCCCTGTTGTCATAATGGTGCTAACGCAAGTTTTTTGTAGTGACATTACAAAAGGTCAAACATGGATTTTAAGTATTTTATTTTAGTTTTTTATTCACATAACCAGTCAAAGATTATGATATTACTCCCATGAAATTCTAATTAATAGAAATTAAAATAATATATATTTTATATAAATAAAATCTTCCATTTTATATTTTTAAGTCAAAGTCGTAGTAATGGAATGAAAATTTAAGGGGTGAGGGGGGACTCAATGCCCGAAGTCTAGAATTCTAGTGTAGGGAGATGGTAATATGGTTTGAATACCTCTCATTTAAACCCTTGATCTAAAAATTGAGCCCAGATTCAGTAGGGCTTTGGAAACTAAGAATCGGTCCAATCTTTTTGCAACCTTCTTGTCCCCAGTTTTGAAATTCCTTCACGCAGGGATAGGGTAAGATACAAATCCCCCCCACCACCAAAAAAGGGTCACGTAAAACACTTGGAGAGACCAAATCCTCCCAAAAGGAGGTCCTATTAGAATAAGGACTGTAAATATTCACCATCGAGAAGGTTAAATTATTATTCTTATGTTGTAACTTGATTGAAATTGTGGAGCACATGACGAAATAGGACAAAGCCTGGAAATTTGGGCTCCATCTAGTGAGCAGACCTCCCGAGAGACCTGAAGCATTGATTTTGTTGAAAGACAAATTCCTAAGCGGTACCTTATGTCAATATGTTTTGACCTGTCATGAAATACTGGGTTCTCTGTCAATTTTATGCAACTTTGATTATCACAGTGAACCACCGTTATCTCGATCTTGTCACCAAACAACCCATAAACCAACTTTCTGAGCCATACTACTTCCTTGCTAGCATAATTTTCTACAATGTACTCAATCTCTGTTATACTCTGTGCAATGGATTCCTTCTTCTGGCTTGACCAAGAGATCATAGTAGATCCTAAATTGAAGCAGTATCTGAAAGTACTCTTCTGATCAACTGGGCTTTCTGCCCAGTCATCATCTACATACCCATGCAGAAATAATCCATGATGTGAAACAACAATAAAATATGTTTATTTGTTGACATATTGTAATTGTTTCTGAATTATAAAATCTCTTTTTATCTGTTTTTACACTCAGAAGTATTCAAATGTGTTAATCTTCTCTTTTAACAATTAGAATTACATCTTTAGATTTGTTAGTCTTATTTTTTCACACAAAAGTCGCATCTTTAAAACAACATCCAAGTACTTCCATTTAAAATTATAAGAAATCTGCAGTTAAATTTTAATGGTGCTAATGCAAGCTTTTTGTAGTGACATTACAAAAGGTCAAACATTTGATTCACATAACCAGTTAGAGATTATGATATTACTCCCATGCAATTCTAATTATGAGATTATGAGTTTTTTTTTATATGGATATATCCATATATCCCCATACATTTGCCCCTTCTTAATATTTTACTTATTTGCCCCTTCTTAATATTTTACTTGCCATGCATATTTTTATTGGTTGTAAAGTCTTCTTGACTCATCCATTAAATTATCTGTAGCTAATAACAAGAATATTTTTGAGAAAGATATATTTATATAAAGATATGTGGTACTTAAATAAAATCATATTATTTTTTCATTTAATAAGTATCGTTTCTACAATATTCTTATAGATATATAAATAGAAATATATGAATTATGATTTAAATCTTTTTTTATGTGATAGAAAAGATAGTTTCTTCCATGATAGATAGTATTACTAAATAAAAAAGATTGTTTCTTTAAGGATAGGTATAGATATTTTTCTAACAACTTCATCTTTCTAAATGCCTTTTTTCTATGTCAACCTTTAATTGTCTTCGGTGCACACACTTTCTATAAGAAACTTTGAGCCCCTTAAATTGCCTCTGCAAAAAAAATACAATAACCAACTATTTCAACCAATAACAAACCAGAAGTAACTACACTACATACGACACTTTCCCCCCTACACTTTGACTGTTTTTGTCCCACCCACTTGGTGCAAGCAACAGAATAGAGATAATTGCACTATACATGCAACCAAACTAGGTCGATGCAAGATAGTGGATGCACATGATTTCTTCCCCTTTTGCATTGATTTGTAGAAGCCTGAATTCATTGTCTAGTAAGTCGCTAATTGCAATACTTGCAACTTCCGAAGAAAATCATCTCTCTGGCTCGTAGCAAACTATATCATGTTTTTTTTTTCTTTTTGTAAATGAGTGTAGGAATCTATATTATTGGTAAGTATTATGATACAAAAAGAGGGATCTTGGTCTGTCTAGAAGGAAACCAGACCAAGGGGTCCCATCTGCTAGAGTTGATAGTTGTGGTGGGTGGTTCTGGTTTGCCACAAGGGGAAACTAGACCAAACCTTCCATACCCAGTTTGAAAAACATAGTCATAAAGAAAAAACTAAAACTTTCCCCCTAAACCAGAGTTTGTAACATGTTTGAACTAACCTTCCACTGCCTGGGCATAACTTCCATTAGAATAACAAAATTCAAAAAGTCAAAACTAAGAGGTGCTACAGGGGGTGCTCCTTCCCGCCATTCGCCTAGCTCTTGTTATCTTCCTTCGGGGAGACTGTGCGGGTCCTCCTGATTTGGGCTAGTGCACCTTGTCCATCCGCAGGCGTGATGTCCATGTGATGAACATATCATAGGTAAAGGTGGAACTGAGCTACCAACCACTCCATCTTGCATTTTTGGTCCTTCTCTACCTCTACTAACAATTTGATGATTGTTTCCATACTGCTGAGATGATGCAGGATCTCATCCAACATTGTCTTATTTTCCCGGTTATCCTCTTGTCTAGCTTCTTCCTTTTCTGAATTCACTTTCTCGATCAGCATCTTGATTATCCAGGCCATATATAATGTTTTGTGGTAGAGGATTTCCCTAGTTCGCATAGCCCCCGGATCAGTAACCCAGTTCACTTCCAACACCATGTCACCCCAGTCTTTGCCTTTATGCTTGTCCTTTAATTCCTCTTCCCACCAAGTAATTGTTGCCTTCCTCTTCGACGCAACCAAAGTATGGAAGGTGCCCTCTGCATCTTTCATTGCCTGCTCCATTATTTTTAACCGCCATAAACTTTCTGAGAATTCCTTCCCAAGGGGGCTCCTCTTCTTGTGCGTATGCTTCAGTCACGCCATCCCTCTTTTCCTATTGCAGACCTTGCTCTGGATGCTCGACCTATACCTCACTTCACAAGTTTTTTTACTTGAAACTGTAATAACCCTTATTGTTGCACTCCTTTTGTTTGCTTCTACTCCTGTTGTCCCTCTTCTTATGGTATTTCCCCCACTGCGAGCCTATACTTCCAACCATGATTTGGTTGAGGTCGTCAGCTCTTCCATCATTATTTGCTGGTAAGGCTCCTTTCAACATGATGGTTCCACCTTTATCCCTGTACTTTCCACTACCCTTACTCGCTTTTGATCCAACTGTGCCTATCCCCGTACTTGTGCTGGGGGATGGTGGATCATTCTTGGTTATCACCATATACTCATGCCTTAAGTCATTTATTGCATTGGACTTGTTTCCTGGCCATTCATCTGTGCTTTCCACATGACTCTTACTAAAGTATCTTCCTTGTTGTTGTTCACCCACCTGTTACCTATTGTGATCTTGCATAATAATTGGTGTCCAAGTGTTAGGAAATCATATTCTTCCTTGGTCCCATGTTCCTTCTGAGAGGCCTTGCATTGTCCTCCTCAATGTGACTTTCCATGCTTGAGCTGCCATCACGATCTTTTGTCACGAGGTGGCAGTAGTTTGTCCTAAGTTGCCTGCTCGATATTTTGATCTAGGCTTCGTCTAGTTTTGAGCCTTCCTTGTCCACCCCCTCATTGGCAAGTTTGTCCGCTAGAGCGTTCGTTGACTTGTCCACCCACCACAACTCCACTGTGTTCAATGTTCTCAGATGCTCCTAGATTTTATGCAGGGAGTGTGTTAGGCACCAATGTCGCTGAACCTTGCCCACTCTGGTGTCGTTTTGAATTTTTTTCACTGTGTTGATTACCAAGGTGGATTCACCTTCCACGATGGTGTTTGTCATCCTTTCTCGGCGTAGGATTTCAAGACCGAGCTCTAGATCTCCAAATTTCACAACGTTGTTTGTTGAATTTCCTATGCTACCAACATATAGTCCAATGATATTTCCATAATTGTATCTAATCACTCCACCTACCTCTGCCACTCTCATATTTCCTTTTTCCACCCCGTCAAAATTCAGTTTGAGGAACCCTGATGAAGGATTTTAGTTGCGGACTCCTATCTGGAGTTGCGGTTCATGTCCCATAGGTATGTTGTTGCTCCAATATTTCAGATGGAAAAATTCCATGATGTGGGAGTCTTGGTCTATAAGTTGAAATTTCTCCTTATTGTAGTTGCAGCTCTGAACCATTTCTCTTATTTGAGAGACTATTTCATCCTTCAGTCTTTCATCCAATAGGATGTCATTCCTGAATATGTGCATGTTCTATTATTTCCAGATTTCCTAGATGATCATCCCTGGCGTTAGATTCCAACAAAGGTTCACCATTTCATTTACGTTGTATTTTTCATTCTAGTCTTTGATGGTTGCATTGATCTCCCCCCTGACTCTATTGGATTGGCGGTAGATGCATGCCACCCAATCCCAAATTTCGGCAGTGTAGATGCATTCATCGAGGAGGTGATTAGTTGTTTCCTCCTTGACTTGAGAGAGATGGCAACGAGAACGAACTATGAAACCCCTTTTCATGAGGTTCTCCCAGGTTATAATTCGGTCGTGTAGGACTAGCCATTTGAACATTTGATTTTTTTCTATTGGGGATTCTTCTAGATATTTTCCCACTGTGGCTCTGGATTTTCTTGGTCCTGGCCCGCGATGTAATATCTTGCTTCTTTTAAGTTGAATTCCCCCCATTTTTCATGCCCACCTCAATTGGTCACCTTCTTTTGAGACCCCAATTTTCCTTTTCCCTAATTCCTCCTCCACCTCTTTCATTATTGTTTCGATATGGGCTCTATTTTTTGGATTAAGCTTGTTCCAAATCCTCCATCTAGCACTGCCATCCCTTTGCTTCTAGTATTGATGGATTTTTTTTTTTCTTTCCCAATCATTTCCTGTTGGAGCTCCTCCCTATCCGGACTTTCCATTCTGGGTTCCTGTTGCCATGTGTCCTCCCAGAACCTTGTTGTTCTACCATTTATGACTTCCCAAAATCTATGATTCTTGATCCATTTCTTATTTCTCCAGGCGAGATTCTAGATGGTTGATCCCTCCCTTGAGCCCATGAAATGAATTCTCTCATGGTCATTGATGTTCAGGGCATACTTGGCTTTCCAGAGATTCACCCACGACATTGATTTGTCTTTTACCCATCTCCACCAGAGCTTTGCCCCATAGGCCTCATTGGTTACCTGTGGGTATTGTAATCCCATGCCTCCTTTTCTTTTTGGTTTGCATACCTTGTCCCTGGCCACTAGGGCCCATTTATTTTTGTTTTTTGCACCTGTCCATAAGAAATCTCTTTGGATGGATCTTATATTTTGTAGTATTCCTTTGGGGGCTGGGAACAATGACATCATAAATGCCATAATTGCTTGTAGAACTATTTTGGTGAGGATAAGCCTTCTGGCCAGGTTTAGAGCTCTGTATGTCCAGTTTTTTACCCTCTCCTGCAATTTACTGATAACTCCTTCCCATGTAGCATTTTTGCAAGATCTATCCGTCAAGGGGATTCCCAAGTATTTCGTTGGGAGCGTTTTATGTTCAAACCCCAGAAAGTTGGCCGAGTTTCTTTCAATTTCCATATTAGTATTGAAAAAATATATCATGGACTTAGAGTGATTGATTTCCTCCCTTGAGGCTTCCCCGAAGTCTTCTAAGATTTTTTTATAAGCCTTTGCTTCCTTTACCGTGGGTGTGCCATGGAGCAAGGTGTCATCAACGAATTGTTGGTGTGTTGAGGTTGGACAATTTTCAAATGGTTTGAGGCCTTTTATTACACCAGTTGCAATTGTGCTTTTTAAACTTCTACTCAGCCCTTCCATCATTAGAATGAAAGGGAAGGTGGATAGAAGATCCCCTTGTTTGATGCCTCTAGATGGATAGAAAGGTTTGGCTGGGGTTCCATTTAATAACAACAAGAAACTTGTCGTTGAGACTAGAGTGATGATCCAATTGATCCAATGATGGTTGAAACCAAAATCTTCCAATGTCTTGGCCATGTAGTGCCATCTTATTTTGTCATAAGCCTTCGCCAGGTCAAGTTGAATTATCATCCCCCCTCTCCTTTGGCTTTTCAGCATGTGGATTATCTCATGGGTTGTCCAGGATTTATCTCCCTTCCACATAACCCGCATGTTCCAGTAAGATTAGTGTGGGAAGGAGTGGTTTCAGTCTATTGGCTATGAATTTGGAAATTATGTTGTAAACCACATTGCAAAAATTTATTGGCCTCTAGAGATATGGAGTCCTAGCTTCGTTTTCTTTTGGGATTAGAGTAATCATTGTGGAGTTTAAAGCTTTCAAGATGGAGGCCGAGCGCCTAGAGTCCTCCACCACCCCATATATGTCATACTTAACCACATCCCAAAAGGCTTTGAAGAATTCTACTGTGAAGCCATCTGGGCCTAGGGCCTTTCCATTGAGCATCTCCTAGACCACTTGGTCGATTTATTCCTCTACGATGGGTTTGCATAGGCTGACATTTTGATCCTCTATGACCAATTTGGGTATGTGCTAAGTTATCTTCTTGATGGTCATGGATCTGTCTTGGTTGGGCTCTTTGGATATCCCCTGTAAGTGATTGACCAATGTATTTTCAATATCCTGGTGGGATTCTCTTTCGATCCCATCCTGATCCCTAATCTTCAATATTTTGTTATGAGATCTTCTTGTGATAGTTGTTCTGTGAAAAAAATTGGTGTTCCTCTCCCCTTCCTAAAGCCACCTTATTCTTGACTTTTGCTACCATAGAGTCTCTTCTTGCTTGTATCTTGATTCCCATTCTTGGATCATTTGGATCTCTTCTTTTTTCTGATCCTCTATGTATCCCTCTTTGATGCAAAGTTCCTGTAGCTTCCTCATCCTATCCTCGATGATTTTTTTCCCCTGGTCTATGTTCCCAAAGACTTTTTTGTTCCACTCCTTAATTTTTTGTTCGATGTACTTGAGTTTCTTGTATAGCTTGAACATCCTAGTCCCTTGGTCCAATAGCTCCTCCTGCCACCATTGGTTGATGTTCTCCTTGAAGGTGGGATGGCCGATCCAAAATTTCTCAAATCTAAATGGCTTGTTCTTTGGTGTGGTCTGAAAATTCACTTCCAATTGAACGAGGGAGTGGTCTGATCCCCCCTAGGGGAGGATGTTGTAGTCCAAAGCTAAACCCTACAAAATGATGGATTCCAAAACTAGGAATCTATCTAGCCTTGTGGCTACTTGGTGGTGAGCTAGTCGTTTGTTGTTCCAAGTAAACTATCCATTGTTGGTCCTGATGTCCACAACCTCCATTGTGTCTATGAAAGCTAAGAATTCTTTTGCATCCCTGTCTAGTCTCCTGGTGCCCCATCTTTTCTCAGCAAGAGTAGTGATGATGTTGAATTTCCCAACCAAAATCTAGTGGAGGTTGGTGGTTTGTTCTTTTAGATTCTCTAGGTCTAGGAGCATTCTCCTTTTCTCATCCAACCTCTAGGGGCCATACACATTCGTGCATAGAATTTTTGTCGTGTTCCCTATCACTTTCATTTTAACAGAAAGTGTGTGCATCATTGCTTCTGTTGCGAGTAGGTTCATCGATCGTGGGTTCCAAAAGGTGAGAATTCCTCTCGTCATCTGTTGGATTTCTACAGCCAAAATATTGTACTTACTCCAATGCTTTTTACTAATTATTTCCATTCTATCCATTTTGTTTCTTGAATGAAACAAAGGTCCGGTTGTTCTTCCATCAGTATATTTTTAAGGATTCGTTGCTTTCTTGGGATCTTTAGGCCTCTTATATTCCATGTTATAATCTTCATTTAAACATGTGGGGGGTAGTTGGGGAAGATCTTTTTAATCTTACCTAGATTTATCAGCAAGTCTCATAGTTCTTGTAGGGCTACATTGTTTGATTTCATGCCTTTCTTCTTCCTTGCCTGCTTGGGTGAGTGTTGTGGATGTTCATATCATGTTTTGATTCCCAGGTGTCCTATCTCACCATGCATGCTCTTGGTACCTATGGATTTTTTTTCCTCCCTTAGGAGGAAGAGATATTAAATGTGATCCAGTTGCTCCGCTGACACATTGTCAACTCCCTGCCTTTTCCATTGTTCCAGTATATTCAGGGGGTCTATTCCTTCCCTTTCCATAATGTCTCTGAGATCTGTGTATTTTTTTCCTACCTCACTTGGTGTCATCTCAACATCTCCATATTCCTCCTACATTGGGGTGTTGGCATCTTCATTTCCTCCTTCCATAGGACTTGTGTTGCCTCCCAACTGTCCCTTGTTGTTTGGATTTTCTATGTTCTCATGAGTTTCATGTTCACTTGTTTCCATAGATTTTGTATTTTCCTTTCCCCCTTCTTTTCCATGGTTGGGTCTGCCCCTTCCTTATTCTCTATTCATGGCTTCCGTGTAGCTTCCTGTTCAGGGCTTGCCTTGTCTTTTGTTTCCTCTGCTTTTGTGATTCGGCTTCACAAAACTGTCCTCGTCCTGCTATAGTTTGGTGTTTTTCAATTCTTATTTTTTATTGAGAGGAAATTCTCTCAGAAGGTGTCCATGTTCATGACATCTTCTGCATCAAAATGATATCTTCTCGTATTCTATTCTTTGTATCCATTCCTCATCCCTAAACTCCAGGCTTATGGCCTCCGGGAGAGCCCCCGAGACATCCATCTCTATGCAGATCCTTGCATAGGATGTGTATCTTCCTTTTAATGTTACTTTCGATGTCTTGACATATTTTCCAAGCTTGTTTCCTATTGCTTTGAAGGTGGACAACAACCAGTAATCTAGCGGGAAGGAGTAAAGCCTTAACAAGATTGGGACATTTTTAAAGGTTTCTTTCTTTGGGGAGAAGTTTTTCTTCCATGGGCACATGTATAGTCCCGCTGGGGCTTGGAAATATGCCCCCCCCTCAAAGACTTTATCATTGTCCTCTAGGTTCATAAACACTGTTGTGAAGAACCCTTTCAATCCCAGGTGGAGTTCAACTTCTCCACTTGAATTCCTTTGGTATTTTATCCAGCTACGCAACATTGTTTTTGTGGGCCACAGGCCCATGAAATAGGTTAAACATCTGCAGTAAATAGGTTAAACATGCATTCATCAAGAAGAATGCACATTCACCTCACCATCTAGTTAAACATATACTTAGGGGACTCCTAGAGCTACCACAATGTTTGAAAATTGTTGGGGAAGTAGAGTGTTGTCTTCTTAGTGTTAAGATGAAATCTCTAACCCCGAAGATAAAGAAAGAAAAACAAATGATTGAATGGGATTTCATGTAGAAAGCCTTTGCATCTCAAAATAAATGATTTGTCTACTTTCAAATGTTGTAACATGGTTTAGTGTTACGCTTTGTAATCCAGGCTGTGAAACAACAATAATATTGTTTATCTTTTGACATCTTGTAATTGTTTCTGAATTATAAAATCTCTTTTCTTATGTTTTTACACTCCTAAGTATTCAGATTTGTTAGTCTTCTTTTCTAACAGTTACGAATTACATCTTCAGATTTGTACTTTTTATCTCGTTGCCCCTACAAGATTGCAATGAAGCCTTGGATCTGTGCAATTTTTTACCAGACATGAAGAACTGATCATAATTGGATTGGTTTCATGCATGTCCAACAAGAGCGTTCGATCTTATATATAATATCCAGTTTGTGTAAGAAAAAATATTTGATTGTAATTGTGTTTTGTTTTTCCTTGCATGTAGCAATAGATAAAAAAGAGTAAACGAGCTCTTTGCAAACTCAAATACAACCCCTTTTGATTTTCCAAACTTTATACTATCTGCATTATCTCACTTTAATTGGTTTTGCATTATATTTAGAAGGAGATTAATGATATCATTAATATCGGAAAGAAATACATTGATATAATTAAAATTCTTTTTTATTAATGATAAAATGTAATCAATAAAGATTATGATGATATTTACAGAGAGAAACTGTGTAAATAGTCTTACCCAATTAAAACTATAATTCTAAAATCTTAAAAGGAAAAACACCCATAATATAAAAACCTTAACTTGGTTATAATCTTTGAAACTTCGATGTAGAATATAAATCTGTTGTGAATAAAGTTAAGAGGGGTTGTCTAACTACCTTATATGTTTTAATTATTTTGGTTAGAATTTGGTCATATAAATATTTATGAAATCACAATTTTGAGTTGTTTAAATTTTATTTCTGAATTTAGAAATGGATTTAGCATGTTAAAAAATCCTTGTCTCATTTTGATTATACAAATTTAATCACTCAAATCTGCAGATCTAACAAATTGTTACCATATTTCAGACAAAATAAAACCAGAAATATAGTCAAGAAAAAACAAAAACTTAAAATACTTAAACTACAACAAGTTAATATGCATGAAGAACAAGTTAAGATGCATGAAGAAAGAGAAACTCTACTAATCTTTTTTTTATAATGACTCATGATACAATATTAATCGTATTCAAATTCTTTAAAATTTGCAAAGAGGTTTTATAATTATTTGCAAAGAGGTTTTATAATTATAAATAATTGGAGCAAATTATAATTAAGAGAAAGATTTTTGTACCAGGTTTATAATTTTGAAACCGTGATCCAATAACTAAAGTGTTTTCATGATCTAAAAATGAAGAAGACTTGAAAAACTTGAATAATTATTGCAAGTGAAATGTTATGTGTTTAAAGCAACAGGATCAATTTGAAACACATAAATTAAGGATTACTTATGAAAAATACACATAGACAGCAGCATAAACAATGAACATCAGCACATAAACACAACAACTTGATCAAGGAGTTCACCCCTCTCCGGGCTACATCTCCTGGTCCAACTTGCAATGGATCATTATTATTAAATTTCTCAAAGTGCTCAAAAACATGCCTTACAATGCTCAAAATGACAAACCGACTGCTCCAATGGCTTCCCAGCGTCCCAAAACCCCTGTCTGGGCTCTTTCGGCACCTCAATCGGTCGAAAAATGAAGAAGTTAGGCCTCCTGGAAGTCTCCCTATTCAAGCTTGTTGTCTCTGGTTCTACAAATCGCACCCCTTCCTCAGCAAACCTGGCTCACACGCTCATTTAAGCGTAAAAACTCAGTCCCGTATGCAATCACACACTGGTACAAACCGTAGGACGGTTAAGGGCACGCCAGCCCCTAACCGCCTCGACGTCTGGGCACATGGCACATAGGACCGCGCACTTTGGCAAATGGTGGTTAGTTCGTTGTATAACTTCCCGCCACCGGTCAAACCACGGGGTATACATATTAACCAATGGTTAGGGTTAAACCCCCGCGTGCATGTTTATTACAATGTGCAAACCATAGCATATACATATGCGTTTATAAATCGCGCGTCATATAATATACAATGGTTACATAAACTATGGGCTATGCATATAATTCTGTGCCATATTTAAAACATACGGTTATATGTTTGTAACGGAACCACAGGCCGGAGCTAAGCCCCGGCCTGAGCCCCCGCCCAATTTACAATTACACAAACTTAAATATATTCAAATACATATGTTTAATAAGAACTATTGTGTGGCCCAATGGTCGGGCAGTCATGCGAAGGCATTGGCTTGTGGGGAGGTCCGGGGGTCGAACCTCGCGGCCTCCATAACATTTTATATAAACATAATTATCCAATAAATGAAGGACACGTGGCGCCATTGGATTGGGCCATATGTCTTCATATCACTTGCCAATCGGACATGTGTCCTCACCCAATTCACCAAAAACCAACCAATCAACAACTGCCAAGCTATCACCGTACGGCCTGTATGGTCCTGCCATGTCACTGTATGGACTGTACGGACTGTACGGATAGGTACAGTCAACATCCAAAAATTTTGGCTGTTTGGCTTGGAGGACAGATCGCGATATCTCCTTCATACGGACTCCGTTTGAGAAAGTAAATATACCGTCGGAATCAGGAAGACGAGACAGACGCAATGGCACTTTTTTTGTCACATTATGAGCACTTTGAAAATTGAGCAAAATTTGATCCCCTGATCACACCTCCCCATTGGGAAGCTTTTGGACCTCCAAAAGACTATCTCAGTCTATGTGAAGATGAGGGTATAG
>JZKD02S0213650.1:1030644-1068371 GCA_000966675.3 Picea glauca | reverse complement strand
GTGAACATTTTTTAGATTTATTTTAACAAGTGTCATTAGAGTGACCATGTCCATCTGGTTGGAAGCTACATCAGATGGATGTAACAATAGAATTCTTGAATGGAAAGATTGAACATGAGGTCTTTGTGGAACAACCAAATGGTTATGTATTGCATAACAAAGGCACTCATGTATGCAAGATAAGGAAGGCCTTGTATGGTCTTAAGGAGGCTCCCAGATTTTGGTATGACATGATCGATGGATTTCTTAAAAGCATGGGCTTTCAGAAAAGTGATGATGATGCAAATTTGTACTTCAAGGTAAGAGGTAACCAACTTGCTATACTAATCATGTATGTTTATTATCTCTTTCTTACAGGGGATGAAGGGCTAATAGCCTGGTGTAAGAGGCAGCTGAACCCAGAATTCGAGATGAAAGACTTAGGCTTGATGCATTACTTCCTAGGATTGGAAGTGTGGCAAAGACAGGGTGAGATATTTCTGGCACAAGGAAAATACACAATGGATGTTCTAAAGAGGTTTGGTATGATGGATTGCGAATCCATGTCTACTCTGATGGTTACCAATTTGAGGAAGATGCATGATTATGATACATGTTTGGATTTGGTGGTTCCCACCATGTATAGGAAGTTGATTAGATCATTGATGTACATGATCCACACTAGGCCAGATATATGCTATGCAGTGATTGCAATGAGTCAGTTTAGGACTAAACCGAGACATAGACACTGGGTAAAAACAAAGCACATCTTGAGATATCTCAAAGGGACCATTACTTATGGTATGAGATATAAATCTATTGGTTGTTTATTTTTGCATGGGTATGCATATGATGACTGGGCAGGAAGCCCAGTGGATCAGAAGAGTACTTTCAGATACTGCTTCAGGTTAGTATCCACTATGATCTCTTGGTCAAGCTAGAAGCAGGGATCCATTGCACAAAGTACAACAAAGGCTGAGAACATTGAAGCAAGTGATGCTAGCTAGGAAGTAGTATGGCTCAAAAAATTGGTTTCTGGGTTGTTTGGTGACAAGCTTAAGATGATGGTGGTTCACTGTGATAATAAAAGTTCCATAAAATTGATAGAGAACCTAGTATTTCATGTCATGTCAAAACATATTGACATAAGGTACCACTACATCCAATACTTGGTCCAGAGAAAAATTTTAAAGTTACCGTACATAGCCATAAGCGAGCAGGTAGATGTTATCCTTACCAAGCCTCTGACCTCGCGAGAGTTTGTGCAACTGAGAGGAAATCTTGGTGTGGCTGAGAATGACTCCCTCACTGAGAGGGAGTGTTAAATTTGGCAGCATCAATAGTCATTCTCAAATGAGAGGCCATATGGGCCACCCTGAGGCTAGACAGGGAGATTTGGAGAATCAACTAGTCTTGTGAGGTATTAACAAATTCCATGGTGAACGTACAACCTCTGTGAGTCAAACCAAAATTCAGGATGAACGAGATGCTATGTGAGTCTAATGCAAAAGTCAGGGGGAATGTACAACCTCTTTGAGCATAGACAATCTAGTGCAAAATTCAAGGGGAACGTACAACCTCTGTGAGCATAGATAGACTAGTGCAAAGGTCAGGGGGAACGTACAACCTCTATGAGCCTAGTCAAGCATTGTGAGCCAAGAGAAAAAGTCAAGGCTTCTATCAAAAGTTAGGTTGAATATAAAATTCCTATGAGCTAGAAACAAACAATATTCCTAATATTGCAAATGATACAAATGTATTGATATAGTGCATTGGCACACGTAACATTATTCACCATGAAGAGAATTAAAGTCTCAAGTTTAAAGTAATATTCCTTCTAAAGATTTGAGATGTAACTGAAGTCTCGAGTCTAGTTCTATTTTAGAACTAAAGTGTAATGCTGAGTTGTAACTAAAGTCTTAAGTCTAGATCTATTTTAGAACTAAAGTGTAATTATGAGTTGTAATTGAAGTCTTAAGTCTAGTTCTATTTTAGAACTAAAGTGTAATCCCGAGTTGCAACTGAAGTCTTAAGTCTAGTTCTATTTTTGAACTAAAGTGTAATGTTGAGTTGTAACTGAAGTCTTAAGTCTAGTTCTATTTTAAAACTAAAGTATACCAGTCTCAAGTCTAGTTATATATTTGGACTAAAGTGTAATGTTGAGTTGTAACTGAAGTCTCAAGTCTAGTTCTATTTGTGAACTAGAGTAGACCAGTCTCAAGTATAGTTCTAAGTTAGAACTAAAGTATGAAGCTGAGTTATAATTAAAGCATGCAAACAAGTTACTATTTTGAGCCTCTCCTCTTCTCCTCTCTAGCCTATATAAGCAGATTTCGACCCCTCTCTTCAACATTGTTTGATATGCAGGTTAACGGTGCATAAATAGAGGAGCATATCAGTGATAAAGAGGAAGAATACCAAAGAAGAATATCATTTTTGTATATCGTCAATAGAGGCTACATATCAGAGGTGTATATCAACAACATATCAGTGTAGTATATCAACTATAGAAGCAACATATCAGAGGTGTATTTCAACAAGGTCTGTTAGGTCTTTGTCAGGTTAGAGTCATCTTGGCAAGCTCTTTAAGAGAAAAAAATTCATGGTGGATATTTGTAAGTGATCTTACATTATTAATGAAATAAAGGAATATCATTTGCTGGGGTTTCTCTCCCTATAAGGGGTTTCCCCAAGGTATATGTGTTGTTGTTTTGCATGCTTACTTATCTACATAGTTATTGTTATTCGGTTATGATTTTTTATGGTTGAAGTTTATTAAGTTGGAATCAAAGTATTTAAGAAAATAAAATAATTAATCCACATAAGAAATCAAGCTCATAATTTAACAAAAAATCGACATTCAACGCTTTTGGGTGCGCATAGTTTAACGACCCAAATATCTCAGAGTACTTTTCTTCTGAAGTCCCATAGGCTTGCCACATGACTCCAACATTTGGGCCTTTCTACACCACGCTATTCCAAATACTCCAGAGTCGAGGAGTCCCAGACTTGTAAAGTCTCGGTACTTCACCATTCATGTGGCCAGACAGACACATACCAGGGATTAACATGCGGTGAGGGCCAGGGGTGACACATGCCCTCATCAGGGGGTGACATGTGTCACGTTCTAATGGGCCCAGGGGTCCGCAAAATAGGTCTATCCAAGTGACATGTGGCACCTCAATCGTGGGTCCAAGTCACCCTGGGTGATGTCAACGAGCCACGTCAACCCCTAACACAGTATTCTAATGTTCCTATGATCTCACAGTCAATATTTGTCCATGTAAACCCCTCGATCTATGGATCCCATTACTTCAGAGATTCGATGTTCAAGAGTTTCGATATGAAAACTCCTTGTGGCTCCTAGCGTTGGTCAACATTGGGATGACCATAGTCTAGATATTATGGTCAGGGAGGATCCTGAAGGGTCCTCAGATCCACGACTCACATCACTTCATCGATTCAGTTTTCGGGAGTTTTAAAAGTGTCACACCCCCCAAATCCTCTGGAGTGTCTACTCTTTGGATTATCATATCTGGCGACACGTGTCCTTAATGATGGACGACTGATATGGACTTCATTGTTCATGATTTTGGGAGACTTCACACTTTATGTCCCTCGTCCAAATTCCTCCAAAGTGTCGAGTCTCCAGACTATGAGATCTCCTGCCACGTGGGTGAAACATGTAATTTCCAAAGATGACACATGACAAGGTAGAGAGAACATGTGGCCCCTTTAGTGGGTGACATGTTTCATGTGTTAATGGACCTATAGGGTTTGTGAAATGATCAATTCTAGGTGAAACATGGCACATTGATCGTGGGTCCACGTCACACCCCATTTTTTCTTAATGCACGCATACTCCCCGAAGTCCCGAGATCTCTCCATGTGGCCTCGTCCATTCGGAGATCAACGTTCAATGTTTGTAACTTGAACATTCAAATTTCAATGTTCATTGTTCTATGTTGAACGTCCCTCTACGATACTACACCCCAAATCCCATGAACTCCTGAAATGGTTAATGTCGGGCTGAATATATCATAGATTTGATGGTTGGAATAGTTACTGTGCATCCTCAGATCTACGACCCATATTAACTTTAGGATTTGGGACTTCGGGGGATTAGTATCCCTTATGACGAATATCAAAATTCGTCAAACTCATGAAGACTGAAGGAATTGAGGGGTTAACACCTACTCTCCTTCTCCAAATCCAACTGTCATGATAGACCTTGGATCCTCCCAAACAAATCTCATCCACTCGTCTTCAAAATGAAAGGATATCCCCTTTCGAGAATTAAATCTCATTATCCTTCCAGAGCTTTATCAGTTATGAAAGACTTAGGCATTGACTCATGCTTTGCACTCTTTCTCCTGAGCTTCATCAGTTCTGAAATATTTAGGCATTGGCATGCACTTTGCGCTCTTTCTCCTAAGATTAACAGACTCCTTCCCCTAGGAGACTCAAAACAAATGGAAATGTTGACATACATATGGGAAACTAAGCCCAAGGTCAACAAACTCATGGTTCATTTACTTAAACTTGAGCCACTACATGGCTCGAGAATTTATGCGTACAAACCATATAGTTATTTACTTTCTTAAATACACATTCAAACAAAAGATAAATGAACACAATATAACCATCAAGAAACATGCACATCCCTAAAACATTCGAAGGATATACATCTTTATTTTACATTTATATCTCAAATATACAGGGTATGAGAATAATTATCTATTTCCTATTGTAGCCAACTAACTGACTATCACTGTTGACCTTTCCACCCAACCATACGCTCAAAGGCATTCATTCTTAGCACTCTGGGCACCCTTATGCTGAACAATGATATCATTAGGGAAATATTCCATTTCCCATAGACCTTCACTCTATCAGAACATCCCTGTGAGGTTAAACAAACGCTTCCCCATCATCAAGCTCGCAACATTCCTCTTTTCTTCTGCATGTCCGGATCGTTTGTTCCCCTCTGTGAATGTGTTCTTGTCTGGTGTCTCTCCTTCTCTCTGCAAAGCTTCATGTGTGCGCCTCTTCCTCTATGTCTTCTTCTTGTATCTAGTTTTTGTATATCTTTTCCCAGGATGGTTCTCGACCTATCTAGTTCCTTCTTTTGGAAGGAAACTCGGGAATAATAAACATAGTTCTTTTTCTCCTGCACAATATGAGGATCTGAAATATATTTCAAAATATACTCATGGTTAGAAGAGAGGAGAAAATAAAAAGAGTTCATAGAACAAGAAGTTTCAATAACTAACCCATCATTAGTAGAAAAACATTCGTTCACTATGTTGGTTGAACTAGGAGAGTTTATAACAACAGGACAATTCAAATCAACATAAATTAATTCAAACTTATCCATGGGTGAGGAAAATTTCATGTCATGAGTGTCTAGATTTTCCTCATTAACAAAATGATCAAAATTTAGGTTTCACTCCATATATTCCTCCTCCATTTCTTGTGACGGAAAATAAGAGATGGGATAATGAGAACCTGACATAACCATCGGTGTGACCCGAAGTGTCCTATTATCAACAGGAAAAACTCCTCTTGGCCAGCTACAAAAAAAATTGAACTCGAATTTACAACACAAGAGGTCTCTGTTTTGTCACAAGGAAGGAGAGGGGAAATTGAGTGGTGGGAGGATACATATATTTCTTTTGAGGAAGAACTCTCTCTGATTTATATCCCCCATTGTAAAGAAATATCCAAACAAATGGATTCCAACTAAACCATTAGCATTTTCAACATTTTCACATGAATCCAAATTAGCATGTAAAGGTACATTAAGACATGATTTATATTTTTCATCCACTGACTCATATGTTTCATTAGTAATAGAAACCAAATATAAAATCAAATCATTGGTAGAGGGAAGCCTATCATCATAAGAAAATCTATAGCAAATATGCATGAATCTAATAAGAAAATCTTTAAGAGATTCATCTTCATTCTTATTAAGCTCTGTTATCTCTGCACACAAATCATTATAATCATAATTCTCAAAATCATGCCAAAACTTACGCATAAATTGCTCCCATATGTGAATAGAGACAACCGACAAATTCTCACACCATCTCTTGACCCAACATATGAGAGTGAGAGTGAACAACTTGCAAATGACACTTCCATTATAATATTTTGAGAACAACAAAATTTCCAGAATTTGAAAGCATGTTCAAATGCATAGGTTTCACCCTTTGTGAGTCAAACCAAAAGTCAGGACGAACGAGATGCTATGTGAGTCTAATTCAAAATTCAAGGGGAGTGTACAACCTCTATGAGCATATATAGTCTAGTGAAAAAGTCAGGTAGAACGTACAACCTCTGTGAGCATAGATAGACTAGTGCAAAAGTCAGGGGGAATGTACAACCTATGTGAGCCTAGTCAAGCCTTGTGAGCCATGAGCAAAAGTCAAGGCATCTAGCAAAATTTAGGTTGAATATAAAATTCTTATGAGCAAGAAAAAAACAATATTCCTAATATTGCAAATGATATAAATGTATTGATATAGTGTGTTGGCACGTGTAACATTATCCACCATGAAGAGAATTTCAAATTGCCTTGTAAAGATTCAAGTTGTAACTAAAGTCTCAAGTCTAGTTCTATTTTAGAACTAAAGTGTAATGTTGAGTTGTACCTGAAGTCTTAAGTCTAGATCTATTTTAGAACTAAAGTGTAATGCCGAGTTGTAACTGAAGTCTTAAGTATAGTGCTATTTTATAACTAAAGTGTAATGTTGAGTTGCAACTCAAGTCTTAATTCTAGTTCTATTTTAGAACTAAAGTGCAATGTTGATTTGCAACTGAAGTATTAAGTCTAGTTCTATTTTTGAACTAAAGTATACCAGTCTCAAGTCTAGTTCTATTTTTGAACTAAAGTATACCAGTCTCAAGTCTAGTTCTATTTTTGAACTAAAGTATACCAGTCTCAAGTCTAGTTATATTTTTTAACTAAGTGTAATGCTGAGTTGTAATTGAAGTCTCAAGTCTAGTTCTATTTTTGAACTAGAGTATACCCGTCTCAAGTCTAGTTCTAAGTTCAAACTAAAGTATGAAATTGAGTTATGATTAAAGCATGCAAACAAGTTACTATTTTGAGCCTCTCCTTTTCTCCTCTCCAACCTATATAAGCAGAGGTCGACCCCT
Source organism: Picea glauca (assembly GCA_000966675.3). Classification (NCBI taxonomy): domain Eukaryota; kingdom Viridiplantae; phylum Streptophyta; class Pinopsida; order Pinales; family Pinaceae; genus Picea; species Picea glauca. The sequence continues at coordinate 1,061,228 of JZKD02S0213650.1, read as the reverse complement.
CTCTTCAACATAGTTTGATATGCAAGTTAAGAGTGAAGAAATAGAGGATCATATCAATTATAAAGAGGCATCATGCCAAAGAAGCATATCAGTGATGTATATCAACAATATAGACTGCATATCAAAGGCGTATATCAACAACATATTAGTGTTGTATATCAACAATAGAAGCAACATATCATAGGTGTATTTCAACAAGGTCTCTTAGGTCTTTGTCAAGTCAGATTCATCTTGGAAAGCTCTTTAAGAGTAGAACATTCATGGTGGATATTTGTAAGTGATCTTACATTATTAATGAAATAAAGGAATATCGTTTATTGGGGTTTTTCTCCCTGTACAGGGTTTCCCTAGGGTATATGTGTTGTTTATTTGCATGCTTACTTATATACATAGTTATTTCTATTCAGTTATGATTTGGTATGGTTGAATTGTATTAAGCTGAAATCAAAGTATTTAAGAAAATAAAAAAATTAATCTGCATAATAAATCAAGCTCATAATTTAACAAAAAATCGTTGTTCGACGCTTTTGGGTGCACATATTTTAATGACCCAAATCTCTCGGAGTAATTTTATTTTGAATTCTCATGGGCTTGCCATGTGAATACGACCTTCGGACCTTTCTACACCACACTATTCGAAATCCTCCAGAGTCGAGGAGTCCCAAAATTTTAAAGTCCCGATACTTCACCATTCATGTGGCCAAATAGACACATACTAGGTATTGACACATGGTGAGGGCTAGGGGTGACATGCACCCTCATCAGCGGGTGACACGTGTCATGTTCTAATGGGCCCAGGGGTCCATAAAATAGGTGTATCCAAGTGACATGTGGCACCTCAATCGTGGGTCCACGTCACCCTGGGTGATGTTAGAGATCCTCGTCGAACCCTAACACAATATTCTAATGTTCCTATGATCTCATAGTCAATATCTCGCCACGTATACCCATCAATATATGGCTCCCATTACTTCGGAGATTCAGCGTTTAGTAGTTTCGATATGCAAACTTCATGTGGCTCCCGAAGTTGGTCAGTGTCGGGTTGACCATAGTCTACATTTGATGGTCAGGGAGGATACTGATGGGTCCTTAGATCCATGTCTCAGATCACTTCATTGATTTAGCATTCAGGATTTTTGGAAGTGTCACACCCCCCAAATCCTCTGGAGTGTCTAGTCTTTGGATTATCAGATCTCGCGACACATGTCCTTAATGATGGACAATTGATATGGAATCCGATGTTCACGATTTTAGGAGCCTTCACACTTTATGTCCTTCGTCTAACTTCCTCTGGAGTGTCAAGTCTCCGGAGTATGATATATCCTGCCACATGGACGAAACATGTAATTTCTAGAGATGACACATGGCAAGGTAGATAGGACACGTGGCCCCTTTAGTGGGTGACAAGTTTCAAGTGTTAATGGTCCTATAGGATCTAGGTTACACGTGGAACATTGATCATGGGTCCATGTCACACCCCCTTTTTCCTTAATGCACACATACTCCCCGAAGTCCTAAAATATATCCATGTGGCCTCGTCCATTTGTATATCGACGTTCAATGTTTGGAACTTGAATGTTTGGCGTTCAACATTCGTCGTTCGACATTCATTGTTCTATGTTGAACGTCCCTCTATGATACTACACCCCAAATCCTATGAAATCCCAAAATGGTCAACATCGGGCTGAATATATCGTAGATTCGATGGTTGGAATAGTTCCTGGGCATCCTCAGATCTATGACCCAGATTAACTTCAGGCTCTGGGATTTCGGGGGATCTGTCTCCCTTATGACGAATACCAAAATTCGTCGAACTCATGAAGACTGAAGGAGTAGAGGGGTTAAAACCAATGCTCCTTCTCCAAATGTAATATTCATGATATACCTTGGATCCTCCTTAACATATCTCTTCCACTCATCTTCCAAACGAAATAATATCCCCTTTCAATAATTAAATCTCCCTATCCTTCCTGAGCTTTGTCAGTTATGAAAGACTTAGGCATTGGAACGTACTTTGTTCTCTTTCTCCTGAGCTTCATGAATTCTGAAATACTTAGGCATTGGCCCACACTTTGCACTCTTTCTCCTGATCTTAACAAAATCCTTCTCCCAAGAGACTCAAAACAACTAGGAATGTTGGCATACATATGGGAAACTCAGCCCAAGGTCAACGAACTCATGGTTCATTTTCTTAAACTTGAGCCACTATAGGGATAGATTATTTACGCATACAAACCATATAGTTTCTTACTTGATTAAGTACACAATCAAGAAAAATATATATGAACACAACCTAACCATCAAGCAACATACACATCCCTGAAACATTCAAGGGATATCCAACTTTATTTTACAGTTACAACTCAAATATATAGGGTATGAGAATACTTATCTATTTCTGATTGTAGCCAACTAATTGACTGTGGGTGTTCTCCTTTCCACCCAACCATACACTCAGAGGCATTCATTCTTAGCACTCTAGCCACCCCTATGCCAAGCCATGATATCACTAGAGAACTATGCCATTTCTCAGAGACCTTCACTCTGTCACAACATCCCTGCGAGGTTTATCAAATGCTTCCCTATCATCAATCTCACAACATTCTTCTTTTCTTCTACATGTTTGGATCATTCGTTTCCCTCCATGCATGCATTCTTGTCTGGTGTCTCTCTTGCTCCCTGCAGAGCCTCACGTGTGTGCCTCTTCCTCTATATCTTCTTCTTATCTCTATTTTTTGTATATCTTTTCCCAGGATGTTTCTCGACCTATCTTGCTCCTTCTGTCAAAAGGAAACTCGGGTCAGCCTAGTCTGCCAGACCCTGTGGTACTTTGAGATGACATTCTTCAGTCAGACCATGATTCCATTCATGAGGGTGGTTGATTATCCAACCACCAATCCTTCCTTCATTAATTGATTTCTCTCCTTGGGATCCAGATGAGGCTTATTATCTCAACAAAGGGAATGAACTAATGAACCCTCTCCACATTTTCCTCATTCTTTCCTCTATTGATGTCATGGCCAGTACTTCAAGGATTTACCCCCACAGTCAGTCATTGGAAATCTAAATAATACATTTACATTGTTCCCATGCCATAGCATGGTGATAATGATTAATGACTAATTACAAGATGGGAAAACAAGGGTATTACATCTTATATCTATGTTAATTTATTTATGATAAAGATGGTGATTGAACATCTAGAAACGTTTCATATCATTGCTTTGAAAAAATGGATATGTAGGAGTAGGTAATATCAGGTGTTAATATTCATTTTAAGGATCATTACTAGGGACTCGAAGTGGCTCAAAGGATCCTGTGAAAAAAATTAATAAGTCATAGTTGTGTTAAGTTCATGGGAAGAGGCCTTATCCTCTCTATCTTCCATATTCACATTACGACCATAAAGTACTTCAAAAGGGATCGGCCCTATTGATTTTATTTGAATAGGAAAATGGGTGGATTCCTACAAAATCAAAGCATTAAAGAGATAAGAATACAAATAGTAATAAGTAGAAGAATTCAGAGAATAAAAAGATTCTCTAGAACAACAAACAATTTCAAAAATTGACTCTTTGAATGGTAGTTCCTCCTCCTTAATAACATTAGCAACTGATAGTGAATTGGTAGGTTCCACACTAGGAATGGTTTCACGATCAACTCATTCTTCCTCAACATGGTTTTCCTCTTTCAATAAAAGAGTGGATCATTGTGCCAAAAGTGGTATGTTTTGTATGTTTATTTCTTCTCCTTGAGTGAAATAATCAACATGGTTTTTTTGCTCCTGCACAATATGAGGATATGAAATATATTTCAAAATATACTCATGGTTATAAGAGAGGAGAAAATAAAAATAATTTGTAGAACAAGAAGGTTAAATAACTAACCCATCAGTAGTAGGAAACCATTCTCGCACTATGTTGGTTGAACTAGGAGAATTTATAACAACAGGACAATTTAAATCAACATAAATTAATTCCAACTTATCCATGGGTGAGGAAAATTTCATGTCATGAGTGTCTAAATTTTCTTCATTAACAAAATGATCAAAATTTAGGTTTCATTCTATATATTCCTCCATTTCTTGTGATGGAAAAGAAGAGATGGGATAATGAGAACCTGACATAACCATCAGTGTGACCCGAAGTGTCCTATTATCAACAGGAAAAACCCCTCTTGGCCAGCTACAAAAAAATGTGAACTCGAATTTACAACGCAAGAGGTCTCTGTTTCGTCACAAGGAAGGAGAGTGGGAAATGGAGTGGTGGGAGGATACATATATTTCTTCTAAAGAATAAATCTCTCTAATATATATCCCCCATAGTAAAGAAATATCCAAACATATGGATTCCAACTAAACCCTTAGCATTTTCAAAATTTTTACATGAATCCAAATCAGCATGTAAAGGTACATTAAGAAATGATTTATATTTTTCATCCATTGGCTCATATGTTTCAATAGTAAGAGAAACTAAACATAAAATAAAATCATTGGTAGAGGGCAACCTATCATCGAAAGGAAATCTATAGCAAATATGCATGAATCTAATAAGAAAATATTTAAGAGATTCATCTTCATTCTTCTTAAGCTCTGATATCTCTGCACACAAATCATTATAATCATAATTCTCACACCATCTCTTGACCCGGCCTATGAGAGTGAGAGTTAAAAACCTCCAAATGACACTTCCATTAGTAATATTTTGAGAACAAAGAAATTTCCATAATTTGAAAGCATGTTCAGATGCATAGGTTTCACCCTCGGCATTAAATTTAATTTACGATAAGAAATGTAAAATATTTCTAGGAGTTTTAAGAGGTACAATATCAGAAACACATATCCATAAAGGGATATGGGATTGTTGGCACCTAAATTATTGGGTTCAAATTTGCATGCATGCACAAATGAAGTTGTGAACACTCATTCCATAGTTTTGCACACACCTAAGGAAATGTGCGAGGAATGTCATAAAGTGCGCATTGGACTGGGTTTTGTCAGTAGCACGCTAAGTGTAAAGACTTCCAAGTGTGCATTGGTTTGAGTTTTTTCAGTTGCATTGGAATCCAAGAAAATTCCTGCGAGAATCAAGAAAGGTATCATTGGGAAATATCCTTGAATCATTATTGAAAGCAGCACACGAAGAAGTGGGGCGACCAAAAGATGAGTTGGTTAGGAAGTTAAGGTTGCCCCTAATACAAAGAGTCTATGTTGAGCTCTGGCAGGAACCAAAAGTATGTGAGGTAGTTGGATCAAATAAGCGAGTGCAAGAAAGCATAAGGAGATAGGGCTCCCTTGTAGCAAAAGATATAAAAAGGAGCTCTAAGATCATAATGAGAGTTAGTTGGTTGGTTAGTCAGTTGATTGGATATATGGCTAGTCTGAGAGTTTTGAGTTATCTTAGCTACTAGTATCGAGCTCACTTTGAGCCTGTTGTAATCATGTGATGTTTTGAATATATTCTTGTGTCTTTGATATTTCTAAGTCCTAATGCAAGGTGCATGGCGCATTATGTTGTATTTCCATTGTTTTATATAGTAATGATATTAAGTTCGGTGGTTGTCATAGGCAATTGTTCAATACACTATATATCGTTTATATGATGGAACACTTCCAGTAATAAAGACATGGAAGTTCTGATCTAATATGTGTCTGTTATGAATGAGTTGAAACGGTGTATGTATAGGTTTAATTCTTAGTCCTAAATAGATTATCAGACCTGAGTTACATGGATGCCAATTGCAGTAATGTTTTGTGTGTTTAATCCTTCATCCCTCTCATAGTACCTTATGGTCTATGTGATCCTCTATGCATATCGGGGGAGACCTTCCTTGTCCTTGCCCGAGGATTGATATGCCAACGATTTAGGGTTTTTTTGGAGAACTTTGGATGAACCCTGGGTCTAAAATTCCCCGTCATTAAGAAGGAAGGTACGCGTGAAATCATGGAATGAAGGTGAATGCACAACAAATGGTTTTGTTGTCGGGACCCAAAGTTTTTTTGAGATCGATGGAGGAAAATAAAAATGAGTTGGAATCCTTCTGAGGAGATTCAAGACTGGATAGAAGCGAAAGATGACGTTTTTCCCCGGTGAGAGATGTAAGGATTGTGGATGAATGCAAAGGAGTGGAAAGGAAAATATCTTTACTGAGATATGCATGAGCTCTTCTTCATGGAATTTCCATGTATGTTGCATGAATGGTTAAATAGACATGCTAAAGTGAAATCGATTGTCTTACCAATGGAGCCAATAGTTTGGGATCAAGCCAAGTGTGATAGCTTGAAGGTGATAGATAACAAGTGGACTCAGACTATTGATTTTCTTTCCAGACCAAATGTCCATTGTGTTAGGAAAAAAACCTGTACAAAGCACAAAAGACATAGTTATGTAGGACACCGAGTAAATCCGTAGAGTAATGTAGTTTGTTCTGCGCCACAAGATATATTCCAAAGGAAGGGAAATCCCTTACGACTGTCAAATATGGGGAAGGTGCATAGGATTTAACTTGGAATCCCTTCAGACTTTGCGACTTCGGTGAAGTTTGATGACAGAAAAAAGAAAATGGTCTGAAGCCCCGAAGTGGATCTACACTGTAGATCTGGAGAGGAGAGCTCAACCATTGGATCAAGCCAATGGTAGAAGGTCAAATGCAGTAGTGAAGAGCGAAAGCTCTCGAAGAGTCTAAGTAGTGAGTCATGATGACATCACTTGGATTGATGTGGACACATGGGTTGTGTTCCACATATAAGTGGGTTCTAAACCCGTAGAAGTTTGAAATGTCGTATGGAACGTGACACGTGTCACTCATCTGGTTGAGCCACATGTTAGCTACTATTATTCCACCACGTGTCATTCCATATGAGCATGGTTAGTGGGAACCTAAGGTTACGTAACATAGTTAAAGGTCGAGGGACCCATAGTGGCGTTGATCATGATACATCAAGATCAACGACTAAGAGGCATTGCAGGGATCCAAGTTGGACAAGAGTTAATCCTCCAAGGTGGTCTCGCAATCCAAACCCTAGTTTCACTGAGGGGTTATGTGTCAACATCAAAATAATTGCGGGATGAAAGGAAGGTTACTCCAAACGACTATTGCATGCCCCTGCAATTGGAAAATGTTAAGTGATGTGATGTAATGATGTCACCAAATGTGATTGGCAATGTTCAGAGATTAACAGTTCAGATGTGTGGATGCGAGATTCTCTGAAGCTCCGAAGACCCGAAGACTGTTATAACCCTAATTTGCACCAGACATGCTTACCTGGCATCAGGCCATCTCAGATTCCTTCTTTGCCAAAACAATGTTGAACAACTCCTCTTAAAAACCCCTTTTATAAAGGCCCACATGCCCTAATCGATTATTGAATGTGTGTACATGCTAGATGACCCAAGACATCTCGCGTGTACCTACAAAAGCACAGAAAAAGGAAAGTTGTTGATGTAACACACAACTTTGGGTAAGTTAACTAAACCTTTCGGCCATGCATGGTCGGTCACTTGACCAAATACCTAGCTTCTTCTAACCTATATAAGAAGGGTTAGGGGTCCCATTTGAAAGGAGGAGAATCATAGTAAAGAAACTATACTCGATTGAGCATTCCCTTTGTCCCAACCTTTAGCCATCCTTATGCAAAGAGAAGTATAGAGAAAAGTAGTTGGAATATAGTTGAAGAAGAGCCTAGGACCAGGATCGAGGAGCACTAGCCGAATTTATCATTGTAAGGTATCATTGTGAAGTTAATAAAATAATTGCTTTTCCCATCTCGCCATATGAGATTGTCATTATTGGAATATTGATTGCATGATTGATTGAATCTCTAACCCGTTAGTTCATATATCAAATGCATGTGGAGTTCTTTGTTTGTCTTTAGTGAATGAAGGTCAGCATTGGGAGGAGAGATGCAATCAAAGAACGACCAAGCATGAAAAGGGATCGACATCAAACACAAAGAATAAGGTATGTCAACTTAATCTCTTGAGCCTTGTATTTACATATGAGTAATGGGGGTCTAGGCATGGGATGATGGTACAAAGTAAGAATCTTTAGGTCATTTATGCATGCATGATAAAACCCTTAGTGCTAGTCCGTAGGAGGGATTTTCCACCTACAACAGAATTGGCGACCATACTGGGGATCTATAGGATTTTTGGGAATATTTTTCTTGGGTATTTTTAAAAACTGGTTTTATTCCTTGTTTTTAAAGTTTCTGCAAAAGTATGAGCTAACAGAGATTCTAGTCTTCCATACCAGTTATCTTTGTTTCTTTGCTTGATTGCATTTTTTTTTTCTTTTCTGATACCCACAGAGGTACGCATGGCCTGTATAAGTTCTGCATGCATGTACCGGCGCCCTACCTTCTCACAACCCACATGTACACGCTAGCTGAGGAAGTGTCAGTCACGTGTATGATTCCAAAAAATTTCTTTTAGAGAGGCAGTCATCCTCTTCCCTATCAGAAATAGTGCTTCTTAGGGGTTTTCTAGAACTCTTTCTAGTCTTTGTTGTTTGCAGTCTATAGCTTAGGTTTCACCTCGAATTGGTTTGTTCTATGAAATTTTCATTGAATTGTTTTCTTTTTTCTATTAAAGTAAGTGTCTGAGTCTTCAAGAGATCCTGGTTCTCAGTACCAGTAGTCTCTGCCTGGGCTAGATTTCTTAGCCTTTCATTTGTCTTAGACTTTCAGAGATACACGCAGCCTATATAAGGCCAGAACGTGTGTACACGCGCTCTGACTTTACACAGCTCATGTGCACATGCTTGCTATTGAACTGTCAGCAGTGTGCTTGTGGAGAAAATTTGTGTTGAAGGTGAGGCAGTCATCCTTTCCTTTGACAAGAGTTATACCTCTCAAGTTTTTCGGTCTCTATCATAGCGGTTAGTAACTTAGGTTTGATCACAACAATAACTTTCTTTTTCATTAAGAAGTTTTTCCTCAAAATTTTCTTTTTATAGGGATTTTAGAAAAGTGTGAGAGTGTAATTTTAATTTGCTTGTGTGTGAATTTTAAAGTGACTCTTGGCGATTTGTGCTTAGGCCATAAGTTTTCTTGGTTTTTACTTGTTGATATTTTTCCTTTTTGCTTTGTGAGAATTCAAATAAAAAAAATATTTTATTTCTTTGTTTGGTTAAATAGTGTTGTTTTGCATTAGTAACCAGGGAAAAGTCTTTTCTTTCATAAGTTATTGAAAGTTTACTTAGATCATAAGTAGCTCATAGTCGAGTGAAATCCTACTTTGATTTTGTTGTTTAGAGATCTTAGAAAATTTTTAGTTTGAAAAGTTGTTTAAGATTTGAGTCAAGTGAAGTTATTTTGTTTCCATATTTCTGTTTATTTTGCTTTCGTCTTTCAAACATCACTAGTTTCACTTTCATAACCTTTGACTTAAGACAAGCCATAAAAATTAACGCTAAATATAAAATTCATCAGACTTTTATGTTTGTAGGGTCAACCAACTAGTTTAGGGTTAGGGCCTTGAATTAGGTTGGAGAGGAAACTCTTCAAGGCCATTAAATCAAACATTGGAGTCTGAGTTAGGGAGTGTCAAAGTCCAGTATCATGAAAGTTATCTAGGACCCCACTCTAACATAGGGGATAAACATGAGGTCACGTGCGGAAAGGTAGCAGAGATAACCCCTCCAAAGCTAGACCAATCATAGTGGAGAACACATATAGAGGGCTTGTCTTGGGATTTCGTCGATTGGATTTGCCACGGAGCTTCGTGGGTGTCGAATCCGTTTGAGGTCATCAGTTGTCTTCCAGGCCACTTTCCTTCGATAACCTTGATAGGTTTTGGTCTCGATACCCTGCTCATTGTGGTCTACCCAACTTTTGACTGTACCCGCCCGGTGACTGTTCGCGCCCTGGAAACCTAGTTGCCTATCTTTTTAGAGACATACATAGGTGACTGCGGGGGTATACCATGGTACCTAGGATAGACATCAAGCCACACTTTACAGAGTATACCCAGAGGGTGCTTCCGTGTTTGATTTTCACTTGCACTGGTAAGTTTCTCTAGTGTTGGTTGTTGTAACTGTTCTTCCAACTAGTTTAGTGTTTTCTTGTTTTATCTTGGAGGGACCTTTTTAGTGTGTGTTATTTTATGAACGAATAGAAATCCCTAGCGTGTCTTTGATATTATCACACAGTGGAGGATCACGATCTCCATCGGTCATGAAGGATTTTGGGCCTATCACCGGTTACACTGGAGCCACCTCTTCCACCACTAAGGTGAAAGCTAGACCAACAAGGGTCTTTTGAAGCGATCGGGTCACAAGAAATTGTACCTGACAAACATCCCAAGGAAATCACCATTTTAGACTTTGGAGCGAAAGATCTTGGTCCATCCAAAACTCCAACCACTGATCTTTCGGCACCCATCATCATACCGATTCACCCTTACGAGTGCCAGATAGTGTTTCACGCAACAATGGAAACAAATTTTGTCACTTCTTCTGGGAATTCTTCAATTCCCACTATGGTTGTCACCACAGGGGATTTTCCACCTCCTAACCCACCGTCACCGGTCTGAGACACCATGGTATCGACCACCTCTACCTCGAGTAGTGGTATAATCTCTTCTATGGCGGCGACCACTGCCCCTTTCACACCGAGTGCGATATGCCCTCCATTCTCATATGGGATGCCTAACTCAGGTACAAGTATTGGACTTTCCTACTCCACTTTACAGACTTTAGGTTTGGGGGCAGGGAGCTCTAACGCTTTTCTGCAAGGACACATGGGGGGCACTTCAGCTCCTTTTAACACTTTCCCTTACGAGGGAGGTCATATACCTCCTTCGTCCCCTTCGCTCGGTGGAACCCACCAGCAATCCGTCGAGCCACCTACACACCATAATTTATTTGGAGTAGGGAGTCAAGGACCACCTTCTCATAATATGCCAGTAGGTTCGACACCATTTTCTTTGTTCGGTGTGTTTGGTAACAATGCTTTCTTTTCATCTTCTTTCCCAACTGGGGGCAATCCCAGTTACGGACAACCTATTCCTATGCAGGGTACTATTCCTGCACATGGGGCAAACCTAGGAACTTCTTCCACATCAAGGCCTTGGAATTCTTGGCAGGGATTAGTTCCCTCATTAGGAATGCCGATCTGGGGAAATTCTTTTCACAACCAATGGAACCCCGGACAAGGTACTATGCCTATCCCCATGGGATCGACATGGGGCAACCCTTCCCAAAGTCCTCCAAATGTAATGCACGCCCGACCATCTACGTCCTATTCTGGGATTCAGTCGATGGTGTCTCCTCACATGCAGAATCCATACACTAGACATGGCCATAGTTTTTACTAGAACCCAAGCCAACAGCCGAAATTTTATTGGCAACCTGGTGCCAGTCAAACTCTAGGTCCCTTTTTCCATGGTTATCACCAACAACCCAAACTACCTTTCCTAGAAACCTTGCATTTGCTAGACTTGACAAGGTTGTTGAATGACCCTATCTGTCACAATTTGTGTTGGCTCCCTATGCTGACAAAGTATCCTTCGGACATACCAAAGTTTGAGGCCAAGCCTAACAAATATCCAGGAGATCATGTGACCACCTTCCATCTTTGGTGCTCATCTAACTCATTGAAAGACGACTCCGTACAATTGTGATTGTTTCAATGCACTCTCATTGGGAGTGCCACGAAATGGTACATTGAGCTTGACTGCTCAAGATACTCTTTCTTCGATGAATTGGCAATGGATTTCCTAAACCAATTCCAATTACCTATGAGATACGACACTGGCACATAATTGCTGGCCAATTTCGCACAGACAAAAGCGAACCATATCTCTGATCACATCCGATAATGGAGATGCCAAAAGAGTTTAATTAACGTGCCAATCCCACCAGCATTCCTACTCGAGTGGTTCCTTAAGTCTTTGGTCCCACATTTATCCAAAGACGTCGCGACGTTGGGAGTGTTTTTCGAAGAAGATGCCATCATGAGAGCTCAACAACTTGAGCTAATCTATTCTCAGTCTGGTTTATTATACGATATCTTTCCAGATGCATGACGCTCAATACTTGATAAAACCAGACAGAGAGATGGACCACATGCTGATGGTATTGTTGGTTCAGCACAAACAAAGCCTGCTGAGCAACTGACGAAGAAATTGCAGCAATTGTCTATACAACACACAACGAATCCCCCTACCCAAACGTCGGTTGTACACACAGTGCAATCGAAAAATCCAAAGGCCACCCAACAACCTGAAGGAAAGAAAAAACAACGAAAGAAGGGTAAGGGGGATAATAAACCCACTAATAATGCTAGCGGGAGAAACAATGAGAAACAAAAGGTGAGGTATCCATGCAACCTATGTGCGGAAGACCACTCGAACCACCAATGCCCTCGTCTTACAGAGGCCCAAAAGTTTGTGACACAACAACAACTTGCTGTGTTAACCAATCCATTTCAACAGGGGAAAAACCTAACCCAAGCCTCTACAAGTGTGGAAGGGGGCAGTCAAGGACCCTCTCCATATTCGAACAATCCTGCATCCATGAATGTGTATATGATGAAGGGTGATGCTTTTATATCGACTAGAGCACATGACTATAGTAAACCAAGCACTTCTGAGAAGGGAAAATAAGTTGAACTCCCATCTCTTCCTCTCTAGATCAAGAAGACTTTGGGTGAAACAATGACACACATCCCAAAAGGTGCGTTCAAGAAAGCTTCTCACAACCCAAATGCAAGGGCTGCCCAAAACTATTCTGTGGTGGAGGATTTGTCTCAAACCCCTTGTGCGATGTTCGCTTTGAGGTCCTCCAAAGTTGCCCTTCCCAGAGGAAATATTTGTTAGCCACGTTAGGATCTACCAAGACTTATAATCTGGGTACAATCATGCTGGATATAACCGACTTAAAACCTCGTCTTCCTTACCACGTAGCATTTCAGATAGTAGTGGCTCACCCCACAAAAAATTTTACTCGAAATATTTTTTGCACAGTGGTTGATGAGGGCGCCTCGACATGCGTTATGTCATTGGCATGTTGGAAGGCCATTGACCAGCATGTTTTGTCTCCGTCACCTACTCTTCTCACTTCTTTCAATGGTCATTCATTCTGACCACAAGGTATCATTCCCTCTTTCCTCGTGCAGTTAGGAGGGAAGACCATGTGTGTCGAGGTAGAATTAGTCGACCCGTCCCTCCACTACAATCTGTTGTTAGGAAGGCATTGGACTTACGCCATGCAAACAGTGGTTGCTACAGTTTTCCAGGTCTTGTTGTTTCCACACGAGGACCAGATTGTGACCATTGATCAATTGTCTTTCTCCAGACCCGACCCTTCATTGGGGGTATTCGCGGTCCCGATGATTGATAATCCCCAACCATGCATAGTCAACATAGTGGTTGGTTTGTGCCCATCTTTGATAGGTACCTTTGATTACCCGCCCCCTCAAGGCGATGTCAAGTTCATATCTGACCACCATAAGTTTGAGATTTTCCAAGTTTCGTCATTTCGCACGACATACTTCAATGATCCATGGATACTTCCTTCCCCTTCGTCTACGATGGAAGGGACATGGCACCCTGGCATGTCCATGCCTTTGTTCGTAGCTGAAGTAGCGTACTCCTTAGTCCAGCAAGCTTCGGCTGACACAAATCCAACTCCTGCACAAGAGTTAGATCTAATTCTAGAGCCTATTTGGGCTCAAGGTTCTCTCACTGACACCTATTCGTTAGACTTAGTATTTCCCTCCGACGAAGTAGTAATTGAAGCAATGACTAGTCTGGACAAACCCTGGGATGATCTCCATCACAGATCATACTTCCTCCCAAAGTTAAGAAGAATCGAAGCTGGAGAATTCACCTTGACTATGACTGGAGATAGGTCTTGTCCTATTAATACCTTAGATACACATGAGGTTTATGCCAAGGTAAATATGGAAACTATCACTAAAACCATATCGATCAATATCTCTAGAACCCCTGGAGTCATGGAGAATGTTTGCGTCGGAACTGACTGTACCCCCGGAGAGATTCAAATCTACACAAATCTATTTAAAGAATTCCGCGATGTTTTTGTCTACTCTTACAAGGAAATGCTAGGCATCGATCCAAAAATAGTCGAACATGAAACCACAACTTATCCAGATGCCAAGCCTGTTCAGCAGAATCTTCATCTAGTTAATCCCAGGAAAGCAGCAACCATTAAGGTTGAAGTTGAGAAACTGCTAAAAGCTGGTTTTATCTATCCTATCCATTTGACCTAATGGGTGTCAAATATTATGTCGGTCAATAAGAAACAGGGAAGAATTCATGTATGTATGGACTTCCATGATTTGAACAAGGCTTATCAAAAAGATAATTTTCCCACACCATTCATCGACCAGATCATTGATGAATGTGAAGGTTGCGAGGCCTTTTCTTTCATGTACAGTTTTTTGGGATATAATCAAATACAAATTAAATCCGAAGACCAACACAAAATTACATTCACTTGTCCATGGGGTACATTTACATATCGTAAGATGCCCTTTGTTCTCAAAAATGTTGAAGCGACCTTTCAGCGGGCCATGGCATTTGCTATCCATGATCTCAAGCATATATTTGAGGCCTATTTAGATGATTTAGCATCTCGATCTCACAAGAGAATGAATCATCCCACACACCTCCGACTTATCTTTGAGCAATGTCGCTACTTTTGGATTCACTTGAATCCAAACAAGTGCAGCTTTTCCATAACATCAGGACGTTTGTTAGGTTTCATAGTGTCAACAATAGAGATCATGGTCGATCCTCTCAAGGTTGAGGAAATAATTCAGTTGCCTCCCCCACGCACAATCCTTCAACTTCAGAGTCTACAAAGCAAGGAAATTTTTTTAAGGTGTTTCATCGCCAACTATGCCAAGATCACAAAGGGTTTTATGCGCTTATTGAAGAAAGATGTTCCTTTTTATTGGGACGATGTTGCTCAACACTCTTTCGAAGTGTTGAAACATCCCCTCACAATTGCCCCTTTGCTTTGGCCATGTAACTATAACAAAGATTTATTATTATACCTGGCTGCAACAAAGTCAACCATCGGCATGGTATTAGTTCAAGAAGATGATTTGTTCTCAGAATATGTGATCTATTACCTGAGCCAGGGCTTATTCGGATTGGAACTCAATTATTCTCATATCGAAAAACTTGCGTTGGCAGTAGTCCATGCTATTCAACGGTTCCGTTATTATGTTATGTTTCGCAATACCATTGTCATTGCCATTGTGAATCTATTTCAATACGTGTTGACACGATGAGTAATAGGAGGAAATATCAGTAGATGGCTAGTCGTCCTCTATGAATTTGACTTAGATTTATTTTCAGTGAAATCCAAAAAGTCACTGGTCTTCGTAGAACTTATTTCAGAACTTTCGGTTGAGTCAGGTGATGTTATGCCCGAAAATTCACCTATCAAAGGATATATGTTTTTGATTGCATCTTCGGATCCCTGGTACAAGGATATACTTGTCTATATCCAGACTTTGAAGTGCCCCACCTCTGCTTGTTTTGATGAGCGTCGTCATATATGCCATCAGGTTAAGAATTATCTTATACTCAATGATACGTTGTATCAGAGAGGTATTGACTGCATTCTGCGTCGATGCCTCACTCACAAAGAAGCAATTATCGTGCTTAATGATTTCCATACCAGAGCATGTGGTGGTCATTTGTCTAGGTTGGAAACAACCCAAAAGATTTTACGAGCAGGTTACTTCTAGCCAACACTAATCAAATATTGTATTGAATCGGTCAAGAAGTGCCACCCATGTCATATATTTTCTCAGAAGATGAGGACACATCCCGCTCCCATGTTTCCTATCATCACAGTTGGTCCCTTCACCATGTGGGGGATTGATTACACTATGTGCAACCCTCCTTCATCTAGGGGGCATAGTTATATCATTATAGCCGTAGAATACTTAACAAAGTGGTTAGAAGCTATGTCAATGTTTAAAGATGATGGGGAGACTGAAACTCTCTTTTTATTCAACCAGATAATAACAAGGTTCGACATCCCGAGAGATATTGTCACTAACCATGGAAGTCACTTTCAGAACTAGATGATGAACGAGTTAACATCAAATCTTGGATTGCGGCAAGAACATTCGTCACCCTACTATCCCCAAGAAAATGGTCAGATGGAAGCTGTAAATAAATCTCTTAAGACCATCCTACAACGAACGATCAACTCAGCCAAGTCAAATTGGCATTTGATGTTATACTCAGCATTATGGGCTTACCGAACATCTGTTAAGAATGCAACCAGTTTCTCACCTTTTCAACTCGTCTACGGGCTGGAATCAGTTTTTCCTATCGAATGTCAGATCTCATCCCTAAAGTTGGCAGTACAGTTATTGCCATACACTTCTCCACTTGAAGAACGGTTATTATATATTGAGCGACTCAATGAGCAGCATCGTGATGTAGACATGGCTAATGAGGCTCACAAACATAAGGTCAAGTGTTAGTATGATCGGTCTATTCGTCCTCGGATTTTATTTGAAGGCGACCTTGTCCTGGTCTATGACCAAGATAAGGACCCCCTGGGGGTAGGAAAATTCAAACCCATGTGGTTCGGACATTTCATCATAAAAGAGGTTCTAAAAAAGGGCGCTTATCGGCTGGTCGAATTTGAGGGAAATGCTTTGGTGGAGCCTAGAAATGGGCTCTACCTCAAGAAGTATTACTCACAGGTAGGTCACCTTGGGTAAAAATTTTAACATATGTATAGTCTTTGTACTATTACTTTATAGTTTCTTTTAGTATTATGGACGTGTTGTTTTTGATGTTATCATTTGTCACTGTGGAAAATGTCAAGTGAATCAAAGGTGTTCATTGGGTACACAGATGGTGCTAGCTGGCACGCTCGGAGGATTGCCTCCGTAGCTTGGGTAATTTTTACACCTCGAGGCCAGTTATTACAGAGGTATATGCTTAGGTGACACCACAAATAGTGTCATTGAGTACAGTGCAGTTATTGAGTTGCTTTGTGACGCCCTGTCATTTGGTATCTCTCATCTCTGGGTCTATTTAGATGCTCAGCTGGTTGTGTCTTAGTTAAATAGAGCCTACCGTGTTCATGATCCAACTTTACACCGATGATTCCTTAGGGTACTTCTCTTAGAATGTAGATTTGATTATATTACATATTTTCATGTTCGACCTAGAGATTAAACCAAGTTATAGATACTCTAGCTAATCAAATTTTAGACTAGCATCTCACACACATATAAAAATACATACACATAAACATGTAAAATACATTTTTAAAGGAAAATATAATCCATAAGACATAAAAAGACATAAAAATCCATATATAATATCATAATCATCATAGTACATAGGTGGACGCAAGCGCCTCAAAAATATGACCAGTAACGAGTCATGGGTCTTATGCCCTCAAAAAATATATACAAATAGTGATCTTGGCACGTGAAAATTATAGACTAACTAAGGTCAGGGCCTGTGGGCCCTGTTGTAATAATCAACAGTGTTTTCCAAACACCGAAATAGTTGGACCCACATCCGTGGTGCCCCCACTACATGAGGATGCATAGATTGTGGCAGATCCTCAATCTCTTCCATAGGGACTGTGTGGATGAGCGAGGTAAAGTTTTGCTCGACTCATCTCAAAACCCTCTCAGCCTCACCAGCTAGAAGCTCTCCTATTGTTGTTGGTCCCTCTATAATGGTAGGTGCGGCCCCTGGTAGAGGACGACGCCTGTTCCCACATCTGCACATAATAGACACTGGTCCCACATCTGCACATAATAGGCACTGGTCCCACATCTGCACATAATAGACACATACATGTCAAATACTCTGGTATAAAAAAATGATATATATGAAAAACAACATAAAAATTACATATGTTTCACAAAGAAAAAAACAATGAAAACTTACCCATCTCTCCTCTCTCCTCACCAAGAGGTACCGATATCTCAAGATCTCTCGAGAAATCAATCCTAGCATAAGGGTAATCCTCTATGACTAGGATCTGTCGCGACAACCAAGAAAATAATTCGTCATCAAAGGACTCATTAGTCCTTCCACCACCCTATCGTGGCAGTAATACTACCCATCTTCAAATCGTAGGAAGAGAGGCCTGATGTTGTCGTACCACCACTCGAGGACTAAAACTAGGAACTCTTTCAGAGAAGAAAGAGCATAGAATCATCCCGAACCTGAAGTTCCTCTACATCCACAACCAACAATCTGTCAGGTGCCTCTTCATACAATCCAGCAGTGTAGTGCTCCAGTCAAATATCTATGCATTTAAGCACTGGAGTGCATAGTTCATCTGTGCACGGGATGCCTGATGTAGAGTTGCAGAACCAGTCATCCGCCCAATCAACAGCACAATCACCTGCAGTGATAAATCGGTGATCTTGCTTATTGGCATCTAAGAGCTCGATCAGTCTATACCAGCCTCACAATAAAGTCCTATCAATTCCGATATGTTATGATGCCTTGAAGAAAATGTCCAAAAATTGACTAGTTCCCCTCTCCTGGAGAGGCCAGTCAAAAAATATATGTCCTCTCTACTAGGCACCAGTGACTGCCCCTCTAACATAAAGGCCTTTGTATCGGGATGCCAATAATCAACCAAGGCATTCAGTAGCCTAGGTTGTGCTCGCATAAAAGGACATAGTGAGAACTTGAGCAACCCACATTGCATTAAGGAAGCACCATCATTGGGGTCTTCCCCGACCAACTCACTAATCTCCTCATGCTCTCTTTCCCTCCGGTGAACATACATCCTACAAAAAAACAAGTTTAGGAGGGTTAATCCTTGCTTTTTAAAAAAAATTCCATTAAATAAAGGGTTTACGTGGGCTATAATGTTGACAGTCGTGTGTACATGCGTGCAATTTTTCCTCTGCCCGAGTGTACACACGGCTTGTCATAAGACAACCCACGTGGACCTAGGGCTGACCTTTTGAAGGTTGATGCTCCACCAAAAATTTAAACTAAAAGAATAAATAAAGGTTTAAATTGCAAGAGGAGAGAGTTTATACTTACTTGGCCCAAGAAGATGGTTGTTTCATCCACTGAAGCTCCTGGAATCAATTATTTTCATAAAGGGGTAGTTTTGGCTTTTAGTCAATTCTGAATTAACAATTGTGATAATGAGTTGCCAGCTTCTATTTATAGAGTTTTTTGGCCCTTTTTTGTCAATTTTCGGACCCTTTTGTCATTTTTTCTAAACTGAAAATCATTTAAGATGGTTCAAGAGTTTTCTTTGGATGATCAAGGGAGGTATTCCTTTGGGTATTTGGAAATTTTTTTGATATTTGTGCATTTGGAAGGTCCTTTGGTAAAGAGTCATTTTTTCCCAGCTTGTTGCATTTAAATCAGGATTCCACTCCCACTTTCTGCATCTCGTTGTCTTTTCCTCTTTACCATAGGATCGATCCCACTGAGTTGTGACACAAAACCCTCATTACTTCTTTAGAAGTGTCGTAATTTGGTGGTAGATCCTACCATAACATTGATTCCATTGGTAGATCTTGGTTGCATGATGGTGTCCATGACTATAGGCTCGGGAGTCCTCCATATTTTTTCCTGATTATGAATTTGAGCCTCATTTGCATGATTCCTTTTCACTCTTGACCTCACCCTCGGGACTCCCAAATAACATAATGGGTCTTCTTTTAATCCCTTTTCAAACCCTCTAAATATGAAAATCTTGTTGAGCGATTTTGTGGCCTTTTACGCTCATTAAATTGAAATTTGAAGTCACATCTATCCGACGGTAGTTTACCCTTTTTTCAGTCTAGACAGTCAACTATATGAACAAAGGTATACTTTAAGGAACTTCAATTCTCTAGAAGAGTACCCATTGGTATCATTTTAACCCTTTTTTGGGCCTGAGGGACTAAATGTACGAAAAAGGAACCCACATGGAGTCCATAGTTAAGCTCTTTTCAGACTCCCTAAAATTGAAAATATCGTCGAGTGACCCTATTCTTTCACACTCATTAAAATTGTCCAGAAGAACATTCCTGATGGAGTCCATAGTTAAGATTTTTTCATACTCCTTAAAAATAAAAAAAGGCCGAGTGATCTTGTCTTTATCACACTCGTTAAAATGGTTTTGAATAGACGTCTTTTCGGTGCTAATTTACCCCTTTTTCGAACTGACTAGACTACCTTCGAAAAAGGTGCCCCAGTGGAGTCTCCTTTTACATTTTTTCAGACTCTCTAAATATGAAAAACCGTCGAGCATACCTTCTATGGGCTTGTTAAACTTACATCGAAGGACGTTACCATTGTGTGTCTTATTGATCGCATTTTCATACATGCATCTTTGGCCTAATGTTGGCTCCATGTTGCTCTCAACTGAACCATCTGAAGCATGCCTTATAAACAAGCCCTGTAGCACTTTGCCTCTACGTCTTGACACCTTTGGCCCCTGGTGGATTTTTCCCGAGTGTCCTTACTTTGAACATTAGTCTTTTCCTTGTGCCTCAAACTTGTATGTTTGCAACACTCATCCCTCCTTTGTAACATAGCATTCTTTTATTCTTTTTCCAAAATTATTGAAAAAGACAAAGAAATCAAATATGCCCCAAAAAGAGGAAGGGAAAAGAATTTTCTTTTTTGGTATCACAATGAGTCGCCTTTGTATAAATCACATTTTTTCATTTGTTCATCAAACCCTAGGATTTAATATGACCTTAGGAAGTTGTTCTCGCTACATAGATATGTCTCCTCCTCAGTTTGGTTATTCTTCCAAACATATGGAGAGTTTGCATCACCTCCTACCTTGTGAACTTATGTCAATGCCATGTTTCCTGAGTCTCATCATTTTTCGTGCTATTGTCCAAGGGAAGTTTTTACCAAGCTTGAGTCAGCCCCTCTACAGTTTGTCTCTTTCCGTCATGCCAGACCATCTTGAACATCCAATCAAGTCTTTGTTCAAAATCAATGAAGCCTTCAGTCTAATCATCAAGATTCTCTAGTCCATGATAGACGAGCCGTCGAAGACCTCTGGGTAGTGAAGTCGCAGACTCATATTACACTCCTACTTGAGTTTTGAAGATTTTGAAGTTGTTTCTCGAGCTCTGAAGAACTCATATCTAGCCATCAAGCCTTATCAACTTCTAGAATATGGATACTCTACATGTATATATTTTTGATTTTGAGATGTAGCTCCACTGTGTATTGCTCGCGACTACAATTTATATAGTTACGTGACATGGATCTACAGTGTATTTGATTGGTAGCCATGATTTTATTTTATCCCAAGCATGGGTATGACTGCCTCGATGAGACAATTATTATTTTGCAGATGACACCTCTTGATTTCTGGTCCCTGGGCTCACTTGTTCGACACATCGATGAAGATTGTTAATGTATTTTGGCCATCAGATGCTATTCTGACCTCACACATTAGGGGGAATTTGTTATAACCCTAATTTTCACCAGACATGCTTACCTGGCATCAGGCCATCTCAGATTCCTTCTTTGCCAAAACACTATTGAACAACTCTTCTTAAGAACCCCTTTTATAAAGGCCCACACACCCTGATCCATTATTGAACATGTGTACATGCTAGCTGACCCAAGATAGCCCGCATGTACCTACAAAAGCATGGAAAAATGAAAGTTGCTAACAAAACACATGGATTTGGGTAAGTTAACTAAACCTTTTGGCCATGCATGGTTAGTCACTCGACCACATACCTAGCTTATTCTAGCCTATAAAAGAAAGGTTAGGGGTCCCGTTTGAAAGAAGGAGAATCATAGTAAAGAAACTATACTTGATTGAGAATTCCCTTTGTCCCAACCTTTAGCCATCCTTGTGCAAAGACAAGTATAGAGAAAAGCAGTTGGAAGACAGTGGAAGACGAGCCCAGGATGAGGATCAAGGAGCATTAGCCAACTTTATCATTGTAAGGTATCATTGTGAAGTTAATAAAAGAATTGTTTTTCCCATCCTGCCATATGAGATTGTCATTATTGGAATATTGATTGTATGATTGATTGAATCTCTAACCCGTTAGTTCATAGATAAAATGCATGTGGAGTTCTTTGTTTGTCTTTAGTGAATGCAGGTCACCATTGGGAGGAGAGTTGTAGTCAAAGAATGACCAAGCACAAAAAGAGATCGACATCAAACATGAAGAATAAGGTATGTCAACTTAATCTCTTGAGCCTTGTATTTACATATGAGTAATGGGGGTCTAGGTATGGGATGATGGTAAAAAGTAAGAATCTTTAGGTCATTTCCGCATGCATGATAAAACCCTTATTTCTAGTCTGTAGGAGGGATTTCCCACCCATAAAAAATACCCAAAACTCAAACACCTGAGGCTCCATAGTAAGTGTCAATCATTGGATACTGAGTAGACCTAGACGGTTGATCTGCCCTACATCCCAAGTTCGGTAATCTGGAACTCCAAGAGATTGGTGTATGGTTCTCTAAATATTCTGAAGCCGAAGGCCTGAGTAATCACCTAGTGATCTAGAACTTGGTCAAGGCCCGTGATCACATGGATTGGGGACTGGGAGAAAAGGGCTAGTGCCAAAAAATGATTACAGAGCAGAGAAGATCTCAGAAATAAAATGAAATATGAATGTTTTCTTAAATACGATTGGTCTATGAATGTTGTGGTATTTGTTAAGTATTGATGGCCTGACAAATTCTAGTTGACTAAACGTTGTGTTGCAGAGTTCAACGAGTGTTAGAAACAAATCGAAATTTCACAGAGTGCTTAGGAGACACTCACAGACATAATAGAAAATAATGTTTTCCTACATATAGCTTGTTTATGTATTTGTGTTCATTATTATGTTTTTATATGATGTTCATGGTTTGAATGCATAAACTGGTGAAGTATTGAATAAGTTTCAATTTTTTCTCTTCTTTGAGTTTTTGAGTGCAAGCAGTGCACATTGTCCGCAAGGAGTGCGTTGACAGAGTTAAGTTAACCTCATATAAGCTCAGGAGAGATATCGTTAAACCTTCATCAACAAAAGTGTAGGGAGTGCACAGGAAGAACTCTATGTTGAGTTCAGAGAGAGATAGAGTCACAGATAACTTTGTATGGCTCTACCAGGTGAGCATCGAGTGAGTGCAAGTGTGAAAAGAGAGAAATATTTCTCATGTTCAGGGAGAAGAGTACCAGAGGAAGATACTCACAAAGCTATTGAACACTTTGTAGAAAACTCTCAGCAGGGTGTGCTTTTGTTATCCATAATTTTGGTCATCATGATGATGTGATGATGTTGGTGAACTCAGGCTCTTCATTAGAACTTTATTCTGAGAAAAGTTACCTTTATCTCTTTCCAGAAATCACAGTTTTGAGGGAGGTTCGCAGGCTGTCAATATATTTGCCTGCGAGAATGCATGATTCTCATAGGCTGCGTTAAGCTAGGGTGCAAGAAGTTCGCACTGTACCTAACTACTAGGGTGTGAACACTTTCCAAAGAGAGGAAAAAATATGAATTCTCGAACCTTCTAGAAGGGAATCTTCTAGAAGGATGAGATGGCATTCGAATGGTTATCTAAGTACTGGCTTTCCTGATATTTTGGGATCATTCCTATCCAAGTAACTAATTCATTCTCTCCTATATATTGAGGAGGATGCTCATGGAAAAGGTTAGAAGCAAACTAGCAAGAGATTGATTGGAGAATTAGTGGAATATTGTGTGAAGGACTGATGCTACAACAGCTAAGGAATTCCAGCAAGGTTATCAAAAGTGGTTGATCTTCTTCATAATAGTGAGCAAGTGTGTGTGTCAGAGCTAAGGGTCATCGAAAGGAGGTTTGCAACATCAAGGCTTAGGTTGTAAGTTTCGCTTTCAATCAATATAATACAGTAATATGTCCCTTTCCCATAAAGCTGATGTCATTTTATTGTATAACGCCTTGATCATATGCATAGATTAATTGTTGAATATATTGAGTTGTCTTCACTTCGATTGGTTTGTATTTTTGTGGTCTCGATGACACAAGAGAATTGGAGTGAAGCTTGGAACAACAGAGACCCAAGGAAGCAATCACAAGGTATGTTTATGATTCTTGCATCCTAGTTCATTCAACAATTAAAATCTAGGGAAAGTGTATTATTCTATCTTGTTTTGTTCTAGATCCAGGTGGATCTAGGGAGCGCTATTGTGTCAACACTTTTCCATGTCATACGATTTCCTCATCAAGGAAAAGTTTTTACAGTTGATTAACTTTCCTTCTTTAATTCTGATACTCGTACTGGCAACATGCCGTTTATAGCTAAAACCCCACTGGGTTATGAGAATGTCGGTGTAGGCCTTTTGAAAGACTCTTCATTAATGGGTACTTTCCCCATTCCACCACCACCCGATATTCCTCACCCATCCATTGCTTCTATTAATATGATCTCTGTTGTACCTCATGAGCTTCCTGTGTCTTCTAACCCTTGGATAGTCCCTAATCCAGGAGATCATACTCGTTTCGGCGACGTCATGCCATTAAGTCCGGTTGAGTCTGCTTATCAAGCAATTCAATCGACAACCCTTTCTACATCCTCTCTTGATGAGTTGTCTCCCGATCCTTTCCGTGTCATCTTTCCCACTGACGAGATGATCATGTTCGTCATGGAGGACACCCCTTGGGACGATGGCCATCATCGTTCCATACTGTTTCTGGAACAACACACTCTCGAGAACTACCAACGGATTTTGACTCCGTCGACCGTTGTTGTCATATCGACTGCTCCCGGATCTACACATGATGTGTTTTCCCAAGGGAACCTCAGTAATATTTCTCCCACGATACCCATTGATATATTAGTTAAACCTGAGATAGTTGAAAATGTTCACATTGGAGCTTCGTGTTCTCCAGCTGAAATTGTCACCTATACATCTCTGTTTAAAGAATTTTGTGACATCTTTGCCTGGAGTTACGAAGAGATGCCAGGTATCGACCCAGCCATTATTGTGCATGAGATAAAGACATACCCCAGAGATAAACCAGTCCGACAGCGCCTTCGTCCGGTCCACCCACGTAAAGCGGCAGCTATCAAACTCGAAGTTGAAAAACTTCTCAAAACCGGTTTTATTTATCCCATGGCTCTGAAAGAATGGGTTTCCAACCCTATACCGATTGATAAGAAAGGTGGTAGTATACATGTTTGTGTTGATTATCAGGATATTAACAAATCCTGTCCAAAAGACAACTTTCCAACCCCTTTCGTCGACCAAATTGTCAATGACTGTGCCGACAGTGAAATCTTTTCTCTCATGGATGGATTCTCCGACTATAATCAAATTAACATCGCTCCTGAGGACCAACATAAAACTGCTTTTATTTGTCCTTGGTGTAATTTCGCCTATAGGAAACTTCCCTTCGGTCTTAAGAACACGGGCGCGACATTTCAACGTGCTATGTCTTATGCGTTTCACGATATAAAGCATATCGTTCAACCTTATTTGGATGATTTTCCAGCTCATTCTTTATGCCGAGTCGATCACCCCAATCATCTCCGAGCAATTTTCGTTCGTTGTTAGTTCTATCGCATTCGTCTAAATCCTCATAAATGCATCTTTTGTGTAGAGTCTAGCCATCTTCTAGGTTTCATTGTTTCACGTCAAGGGATCCGGGTAGATCCTCTTAAGGTCGAGGCGATTCTTAATCTCCCTCCTCCTTCCACACTGTGCTAGTTACAAAGTTTGCAGGGGAAAGAAAACTTTCTTCGTCGTTCCATCCCTAATTACGTTGAAATTACTCGTGGTTTTACACGACTACTAAAGAAAGGTTCATATTTTGTCTGGGATACTGCTGCCAACAATGCGTTTGAGGCTTTGAAGTTGTCCCTCACGAAAGCTCCACTTCTCTTCCCTCCTGATTAAAGTCGTGATTACTTTATTTATATAGCTGCCTCATAGTATACTATCGGCATGGTTCTCATTCAAGAGGATGATGCACACAATGAACATGTTGTTTATTACTTGAGTAGAAGTCTCACATCCACTGAAATCAAGTATCAACATGTAGAAAAACTGGCATTGGCTGCTGTACAAGTAGTTCAACGTTTTCGTCATTATATTCTCTCATGGAAAACTACAGTGATTTGCCATTGCAACCCTATGCAACATATTTTGACACTTCAATTTCTAGGGGGAAATTACTCCAAATGGATTTTCATACTCTAGGAGTTTGACTTGGAATTCAATCGCGCCACATCTAAGAAATCCTTAGTTTTTGCTGAGTTAATCTGTGATTTTCCCCACTTTGCCACGAAAAATGTAGCAGTAGATTCATTACCTGATGAATCACTTTTCCTTATCAGCACTGATGATATTTGGTATGGAGATATCATTATATATCTCCAAACCTAGACTTTCTGGCCTGCTTTGTATAGTACTGAATGACGTCGTGTCCGTTATCAAGCTCGTCAGTACATTATCCTTGGAGATACTCTTTATCGTCGAGGAATTGAATCTGTTTTTCGACGTTGTTTGAATTTTGATGAAGCCGAGAAAGATCTGAATGACTGCCATTCTGGAGCATGTGGTGGTCATATGTCTGGGTATGCTACTGCCCAGAAGATCTTATGTGCAGGATATTTCTGGCCTTCTTTATTCAATGACTGCATTACTACTGTTCAAAAGTTCCATGCCTGCCAGACCTACAATCAAAAAATTTGGTCGCATCCTGCTCCCCTTCATCCTGTGGTCTCAGTTGGTCCTTTTGCAAAATGGGGCATTGATTTCATGACATGTCGCCCTCACTCGGTCGGTGGGCATGGTTACATTATCGTAGCTTTTGATTACTTTACAAAATGGGTCGAGGCGATGCCAACATTCGATATTACTGGAAATACTACAACGCTATTTCTTTTCAACCATGTCATAGCTCATTTTGGTGTTCCTCAAGCTATCGTTACCGATCACGGTAGTCATTTTAGGAATTTTATGATGTCTGAACTTATGGAAAAGTTGAGTCTTCATCATGATAACTCAACACCCTATTATCCACAAGCTAATGGCCAGGTCAAAGCAATCAATAAGGTTCTTATAACTATGCTTCAACGGATGATAGGAATTCATAAAACCAGCTGGCACACGATGTTGTTTTCGGCATTGTGGGCATATCGGACATCTGTCAAATCCGCTACGGGATTTACGCCCTTTCAGTTAGTCTATGGCATGGAAGCCATTATTCCAATAGAATGTGAGATACCTTCTTTGAAGCTAGCCGTCAAACTTTTACCTAATACTTCTGCTGAAGAAGAATGTCTATTATATCTAATGCGATTAGACGAGACCCGACGTGATGCCACTCTAGTAATAGAAGCCCAAAAGAAACGCGTCAAGGCACAGTATGACAAGCATGTCAAGCCTCGTGTTTTCTCTGAAGGTGATCTTGTTCTTCTGTATGAATAGGATAAAGATGTCTTAGGAGCTGGGAAATTCGAACCAATGTGGCGTGGTCCTTATATTGTTCGCAGAGTTTTGGAAAAAGGAGCGTATGAGCTGGTTGATTACGATGGTATACCTTTGAGTGAACCCAGAAATGGGTTGTACTTGAAGAAGTACTATGCATAAGTTATTTGTGAAAAAGCACTTGTATTTTTATGTATCATACTTTGTGTGTGTTACTTTAGTTTACTTTTGACGTTATTTGGTCTCTTGCCTTATGTGACGTTGTGTTTGATTACCAGATGTCGGGAACTTCGATACCCTATATTGGCTTTGCTGATGGTGCTAGCCATAGTAATCGAAACCTAGCTTCCGTTGCATGGGAAATCTATGCCCCAACAAATGAACTTATATCTTTACGAGGTGTATGTCTTGGCTGAGCAACCAACAACATCGCAGAGTATAGCGTCGTTATTGAATTATTGGTCGATGCTATCTCTCTCGAAATTCATCATTTGGTTGTGCGACTTGACTCGCAGCTTGTAGTACTACAACTAAGTAATGTCTACTCTATTCGAAGTCCTACTTTGTTAAGGGTATATTTGCGGATTCGCCTCTTAGAATGGTATTTTGATCACATTGAATATCAACATATTCCTAGATGTCTTAATACATTAACAGATGCATTAGATAATTATGTATTGGACAGACATTTGAACCATTTATAAATCAAACACAATTCACACAATGTAAAGTAAACCGGTAGAAGTCGTCTGTATATATATAATGATCAAAAGAGTTTGTTTTTACAAAATGTTTGTCCGAAGACCAAAATATCAAAATTTGAAGCTTATAGCTTCTACATAGTGATGTCACGGATGACGTTCACGGTAACACACAACTTCCCTAGCTACCCTACGGAGCAGTCGACTCATAGCTGCTGATACCCCTACAGTATGACGATGATCGCGTTGTGGAACCTCTTCCAGAGTCATATCTGGAATGTCTATTGTCAGGCCTTCTAAGTTCTGTTCCACCACCTGGTAATCTTCGGCATACTGTAGTAATAATGTTGCTTCTTCTCCTCGTCGCTAATAGGAGAGGTGCCAGGTGGTCTATACGGTCCAACGCCTGTGTTATCAATAAATATTTTGTGTTAGTCTTCAGATAAATCTATAAAACAAAAACATTTAAATATGATAAAAATTCAAAAACATTTAAAAAGAAAATTTGTGTACTTCTTACTGAGGTCTCCCCACTGAGCATCTTCAGGTAGTGTTAGATCCAGATCTCCTCATAAATCCAACCCATCATATGCGTAGTCATCGACCATCAGCATCTGGTTTTGCAACCAGTCAAAGAAAATATCGTCATATTTGACGATTGGTCCTGCGACATACCGGGCCATGAGCTGACACCATCGTAACATCCTTGGATCCCTAGGACCCAAAAAGTTACACTCAACCTGAAGTCTGAATACGGGGAATCTCTCGAGGAAGAAAGACACTAACAAAGATCCATATCCAAATTGTTTCAGTTCTCCCCGCCTGCACTTGGTTAGTTTCCTTTTGATACTACGCAACACTGCATCAACCCAGTTAAAAACTCGGGGTTCAGTACACTCGATGGAATATTGGAAGTAGCTTTGCAATTCCATATGGGGAGCGGAACTTCCAGCCATCCAAACAATTGTGAAGAGAATAGTGCGGAGATTCAAGTCAGTTACTCCCCAAATTGCCACTTTCCCTTTCTTTCTTTCAGCCTCAGGTACATAGTATTGATTGCAATATTCACTCATTTTTAACCCTCCACCTCTGCTGCCGGTCAGACTAACATAGGACCCACGCCTGGATAATCTGGTCAAGAAATATATGTCCTCAATGTCAGTAGCTAATGTGTGAGCTCCTACATTGAAAACTTGCTGGTCTGGATCCCACATACGGACTAGATACTCCAGTAATCGGACTTGGGCTCTCATGCCCGGGATACAGAAGTATTTTAAGAGACCACAATCTCTTAATGCAGCTATGGTGGGAGGATGATTCTTAGCATTTGCGGTATCCTCCTCATGTTCTCGTTCTCGCCACTCAAGCACCATGTTTGTGGCTATTTACCTGCATAAGAAACATACAAAGAGGATTAATGATCTTATTCATGAAATGAATCTTTTTCATTGGCTAAACTTTAAAAAAAAAATTGAGTTCTGCACTGCTCGCAGGTGCCTTATTATGCACAGTGTGAACACCTCGCAGGTGGCTCAAAAGCCCACCTGCGAGAATGAGTCATTCTTGCAGGTCCCGTATGGGCCACCTGCGAGAATGCCTCCACGCATATATGTTTCACAAAATCACTTAAAACAACAGTTTTAACCAGTGGAATCAAAATTTTAAACCATGGAAAGATCAAGAATGAAGAACTTACCAAAATTTTACTGACGGCTCGTCAAATGATCACTCATAGCTCCCGGAAATCAACGCCAAATTTAGAGGGTAAAATGAGGGTTTATGGAACTCAATGGTGAAAATGTGAAATGATATGGTAAAATTGGTTATTTACTCATTTCAATTACTTTTTACTATGTCAATTTTGGGTTTTTTTATGTTTATTTATTATTTAAACCTAATGACTAATGTGAAAATGAGTGTAATAACTTGCAGGTATGAAACAATGATGATTATGGGCAATTTTTCTCCGTCATGGTGTGATTTTGATTGTTTTTTTTTATGGTTTTTACATAAAACCTCGAGTGCCTTTTTGTCCGTTCTTGCGCTCGTGAAAAACATAATAATGTTATTGAGCATAGTTTTATCACTTTTTTGGGCTCAAAGAGGTTATACGAAAAAGGAACCCCCCATGGAGTTCTCTTTAAGCTCTTTTCAGACTCTCTAAACATGAAAAGATCGCCGAGTGACCTTGCTACCTTCACGCTCGATAAAGTTTTTGAAATATGTGTCTGGTGAGCGATAATTTCTCTCTTTTTCGGTCTCATTCAGATTATTTTACGAAAAAGGAACTGAGAGAGTTCTCTTTTAAGTGTTTTTCCAAACTCTATAATCTTGAAAAATCTCCGAGTTTACTATCTCTAGACTCGTTAAACAAACATTGACAGACCCGTAATGGGACCGAACCACTCCTTCTTAGGGTTCGTTAAACATACTCCGAGGGACTCATCCGAAGGATGAGCTTATATCAACAAGCATATGTGATCCTCTTCAATCTTGCGTAAAAATA
>JZKD02S0213650.1:1000832-1030594 GCA_000966675.3 Picea glauca | reverse complement strand
CCCTATTCATCATTTGAAGTTGGTTTGGGAAATCCATCTGTCTCTCTTTCGATTAATTACAAGGTCGTTCCATGTGTCGTCTTTGAGTCAATGCTGCCAAATCATTGGTCATGTCGTTCATATGTTAAAGAGAAGTCCATCTGAAACCTATATTGAGTCAGCCATTTGCCATTATCCATTCTCTCCATGTCGGCCTTCCCTATGTCCAGTCCAATTTGCAAAAATTCTATGTTTCACCTTCAAACTCTGTTACTCATTTCATGTCATTGATGGGGGATACATCAAGGCCCTCCTATGACGAGTTTTTTTCCGTCAACTTCGGCTCATTATTCGGAATCAATACTTAGAAATTGTTTAGTACCTTGGAGATTGCATGCCTCAATGGCAAGTTTCCTCGCTTTCGACAGTGGGTTTACCTCATTGACCCCTGATTGAAAGATTTCGTCAGATGTTCAACATCAGATCATTTATTCACAGTCGATGGATTGCACTATAGTACCTTGGGAGTCATTGACATCAATGGTGATTTCCCTCGCACTTGTTAACGATTACATCAATGACCTGTAATCAAGTGGTTTCTTCCGTGTTTGACTTCAACACATGTAATAACATGGTTAGATTCGTACTTTGGGGCGACGAGATTGAAGACCCTGGATATTGTCTTAGTGATCCAGGTTGCGATGGAGTATGTATAATTTGCGACACATATATCCACTGTGTATGTTTCGTGGCTATGTCATCTTGATTGAAAATTTGTCGCATAGATCCATAGTGTATTCAGGTGGCTATGCTATATTGTGACGGCATGGATCCACAGTGTATGATTGGTGGCCATGACCTTTGTTTATGATGTCATCAGTCTATGATATGAGTATGGGAATTCCTACCTCAGAATTGGTATATATGATATTTTGCAGATGCTTGGATGTTTACAGGTTTCCGATTAGATGTGCTCTTGGTTCTTGACACACACATGCAACTTACAAAGTCTATCAACTGTCACAAGTTCCAATATCAGACTTTGGGGGGAATTCTGTTATCCATAATTTTGGTCGTCATGATGATGTGATGATGTTGGTGAACTCAGGCTCTTCATTAGAACTTTATTCTGAGAAAAGTTACCTTTATCTCTTTCCAGAAATCACATTTTTGAAGGAGGTTCGCAGGCTGTCAATATATTTTCTTGTGAGAATGCATGATTCTCACAGGCTGCGTTAAGCCAGGGTGTGAGAATTTCACACTGTACCTAACTACTAGGGTGCGAACACTTTCCAAAGAGAGGAAAAAAGATGAATTCTCGAACCTTCTAGAAGGGAATCTTCTAGAAGGATGAGATGGCATTCGAATGGTTATCTAAGTACTGGCTTTCCTGATATTTTGGGATCATTCCTATCCAAGCAACTAATTCATTCTCTCCTATATATTGAGGAGGATGCTCATGGAAAAGGTTAGAAGCAAACTAGCAAGAGATTGATTGGAGAATTAGTGGAAGATTGTGTGAAGGACTGATGCTACAACAGCTAAGGAATTCCAGCAAGGTTATCAAAAGTGGTTGATCTTCTTCATACAAGTGAGCAAGTGTGTGTTTCAGAGCTAAGGGTCATCTAAAGGAGGTTTGCAACATCAAGGCTCAGGTTGTAAGTTTTGATTTCAATCAATATAATACAGTAATATGTTCCTTTCCCATAAAGATGATGTCACTTTATTGTATAACTCCTTGATCATATGCATAGATTAATTGTTGAATATATTGAGTTGTCTTCACTTTGATTGGTTTGTATTGTTGTGGTCTCGATGACACAAGAGCATTGGAGCGAAGCTTGGAACAACAGAGACCCAAGGAAACGATCACAATGTATGTTTATGATTCTTGCCTCCTAGTTCATTCAACAGTTAAAATCTAGGGAAAGTGTATTATTCTATCTTGTTTTGTTCTAGATCCAGGTGGATATAGGGAGATCGGTTTGTGTCCGCACTTATGGATTTATCCAATAACATCTTTGAGAAGAAGGTTTCTAGGAGGGCACAAAGTTTTCCTTTGAAAGGAAACAAAAGGGTCGAGACTCTTAGGAGACTGAGTAAATCGAAAATATCAGAAGAGATAATGCAAGGAGTGCATGAGAGACAGACTCATTCTAAGTCCTAAAGCTTAGAAGAGATGACGCTTACGATAGCGAAGATAAGATTCAGGAGGTGGACTTGCAGGAGAAAGTTCAAAGGCTGAAGCCTTTGAACACAGAAAAAATCTTCCAAGGCGGAAGAAGTCAAAATATCAAGAGGAGGAGCGACAAAAGTTGTTAGATCGGTTGTGGGGAGGATCCTGGACCATTTGATCAGTGTCCAACATAACAAAGGAAGTGTAGAGGAGAGGAAAAAATCCCATCTGTTAGGTTTGAGTGTGAAGGACCAACAACCATTGGATCCATAGGTAAGCGCATGAGAAGGGCCGGAGAGCCAGAATCAACCGTAGCCGTTGATTTGGAAGGGAGCTATGTGTCGATAGATCATGTAGATATGGGATCATGTGTCAAAGGAGGAAAGAAGGTTGAAAAAGGAGGATAGATAACAACCATTGATCGCAAATCATCTCTAAGGGATTGGAAGTCGACAGACGAGTTGGATTGCAGGGCCAGAACTCGCTCAGATGTTAAAAATCTGAGAGTGGGCCACAATTTATACCACGGTTTTAAAAAAGTAATGCATGGTAGCTAGAGGAGAATTGCGGGGCGAAAATCAAGTTGGCCTAAAACCACTCTTTTCCATGCCCACAATCACATTTTTTCCATGAGGTCATAGCCCAAGGCCATAGGAAGGAAGGGGTTAATGAAAAAGGATCTAGCGCATGAAACTCAACATTTCAAAAGCACACAAATAGAGGGTACGGGTTTCACAGGACCATCTCCTAAAGGAGAAAAAGGGGTTGGTGTATAATTGTTTTGGGTTCAATCACGAGCCCGAAGGGTTAATTCGACTCAGAAGATTGAAAGATCCTTTGACCGGGAGGTCAGCAGACCCTGCTAAGGTAGGGGAACTGCATCGAAACTACTTAGGGTAGAAATAGCCATGTACAATGACTACAATGAGAGCACAAGAAGATTCAGGAATCCAGGAAGAATTGAATACTTTTGGGTTCAGCAAGGAAAGATTGCACATGGGAAAGATGTTGCCATAATTTTTGTGGTAGCAAGTATGTTATGGCTTGTTAGGTCATCCAGAGGAAAGAATGCTTGCATGTTTGCAAGTGTTGTTGGTGATGTTATTGCATAAGGAGGGAAGCAATAGAGAGATGAAGTGATTGTTATAATTTTGATAAAAGAAGCATGAAAGCCTCTATTGCGATCAGACTTTCAGGTAGTATAAAATTTATTAATGGCAGTCATACATGCATGAGTTTTTTATTACTCTTTTTGCATAATTATTGAAAGGCAATTTAGGTAAGAATTTCCCTAGCTAGAGTTATTTTATAAAATCACATTATTATATTATTGAATGCTTAGCACTGGATGTGGTAAAGGCTAGAGGCCTATATTAATTCAAATCTTTTTAGCTTCTGAATGCACACACTGACATAGTAGAATGTCATGTTAATTTGGTTATGTGGTAATAACCAAAGAATTAAAAGATAAGAACTTGTTATAGGAATGAATGCCAATCAACTAGTCATGTATGAGACTAAGACATGGTTGGATATGGCAACGTATGGATATGGAAAGGTTATGAGCCACACATGTACTAAAATATTCCTACCTTTAAATAAAACTTGGGTTGCAACCTTTTTTCTAACACTAATGAACATCACAAAATTATATTCATGGTGTAGTGTTCGGGTCCAAAAGGAAGGCATCAAATTAATTGGGAAGACAATAGGAAGTGCGTGGAGAATGTGTCAACACATTGGCCATAATTCCAACTCATGGATGGTGAGATACATGACTGTGATAAAGAGAATTATGTAATTCAATGCAAGGTGCACTGAATAAGTATGCATTGAGAATTGTACTCATGCATAATAAGTGATAGAATTGTATATTGAATGCAATGATTGAATGTGTTTTGTAAGTACATGCATATATATTATTGCATGGAAATAATTGTTAGTAACAACTGAAATGTTGTTAACTCATGAAGTTGAGGACATTTCAGGGAGTTGTTATACGTTGCAACAGGAAAGTTGCAATTCAAGTAGTCAAATGAGCATTGACTATAGAAAATTTTCTTGTTCAAAAGAAGAAATAATGAACTTATTGTTATTAGTTATGAACATGCATATGCATAGAATGAAGAGTCATTCTATTTTATTAAATTGTTGGTAATTATGATTGAATTGCTAGATGCAGACAATTCTAAGATCATTGCATAAGATTTTGTACATATTTCAATTGAATTATGATGTACAGGAAATACTGACAATTGTTGGTAGTATGCAAGATGAAGCCTTGCAGGAAAATGGTATGCAGTTTGGTGCTTGTGGAAAAACACAAGGAAGGTTTCATTCCTAATATGGAAACAACCAAGATGAATTATGAAATAGAATTTCATGTTTGGGGGAAAAATTGAATTACCTTTTGAACTAAGTTTCAGTTCCTAAATGAATTATTTTATGTTCTCTCACGATAACTGCATGTGGGGTGATGCATATGAGATGATGTTGATTAAAGTGGAATTTTGACTACAAAGAGTAGCTTGGGGAAGATGTATATTGGATACCTCTGAGGGTAGTTGGAACTCCTCGAGCCATGGTGCTCTAAGACTTCTGGTCCAGCCTGTTGCTGAAGCCCAAGCGAGGTGTAACAACTGATGGACTGTGTGACAATGAAGGTGCACACTCCTGGGATGGGACAGGCATGTGGGGAAGAGAGACCATTGGTTGGAATGTTGTTGGGATTTGGTACCTTGGCCTAGACCATTTTGAAATGGAAGTTTTCTCAATCAAAAGATAAGTATCAATTCTCTATTCATTGTATGCTATGTATCTCGTAGTTTGTATACAGGTTATAATGTTATTATAATTGCTTGTATATATATTGCATGTATGTTCTAATGTTTCTTCTGAATCAATAGGTGTAAGAGCAGAGTGTTTACGTCTGTGGAGTCATAGCACTGCTGAGAGTTTATTAATGGATGGAACATCATGGATCTACAACCATTTGGTGCTTTTAGTGATGTTTAATAGAAGCATGTAACAAGGAACAATAAGCTGAATGATTTCCTTATGAAACTCTATGGAATAGAGTAATTGAGTTTTAGCTACAGTATGGATACCATAATTAGTGCTTGAACATAAAGATGGATAATGGGCTTCCAATAGCTAAATCTTGGGGATTTTGAAGAATTTTTGAATAATATATGTGCAAGTAAGTTGCACTGAGGACAATGAAAAAATAAGGGGAGGGGATTGTACTACCCCAAGGACGAGCCCCAGTTATATCTATGTATTGTAAACATGTTTTGTAGGTAGGTGAGCTGAGCAATTGTAAGATGGTAAGATTATGTATGCAAGTAGGCTGGAGAGCCTAGGTGTTAAAGGCCAAGATCCTCTTTTGTACATGTAATTATGAACTTTGTTAATATAAAAACATTGTTGCGTGTAGACCGGCCACGAAGAAAGAGTGATGGGGGACTAAGCTTCCACAAGGTTGGGAAAGGGAGGGGGATAAGTATTTGGGCCTAGGGGCTAATATAGGGGGCTTACCTCTAGACGAATAATATTTTAATATTAATTCGTGAAGGCTAAGGTGGATATGATATATTTTGTTATCCTAAGTTCTTGGAAAGGGGATGTAGGCTAAATGGAGTGCATGCATCTCCAGGAAGATAAATGTGAACCTGGGCACATGTAGTTAAAAGCTGAAGAGTCAACTTGTGTTGTTGGGATTCCCATTTTTCCATCCTTCGCCTGAGTTCGTTGGTCGTCCTCCACCGAAACAATTTTTGCCTCTACGTCTGACCTTTGCATACCCGTGCATAGTGAAGGAAACCCTCATGGGAATATTGTCCATTTTCCATTATTCCATACTCTGTCTGAACCCAAGACCTCGGTCGTCGACCTCTAGATACCCTCAAGCATCTCTAAAAATAGAAACAGTGAATTTGTCTTGTGTTGC
Organism: Picea glauca; assembly: GCA_000966675.3. Classification (NCBI taxonomy): domain Eukaryota; kingdom Viridiplantae; phylum Streptophyta; class Pinopsida; order Pinales; family Pinaceae; genus Picea; species Picea glauca. Next base: position 1,024,490 of record JZKD02S0213650.1, on the reverse strand, counting down.
TTGCTGAGAAGCCCAACACGTCCTGTAATCATCTGAGTCTTGCTATGCCTTAGTGTTGACTGTTACTATTTGGGTGTCCATACCCGTTCCCCATTACTGATGTCACCCATAATCTAGTTGAGTGCCGAATGTGGTTGTTGTTACCCGTACCTGGTTGTAGATGAGTCGAATACTAGTTGAAGAGGTAGGTTGTCAGGCCTATGAGCAACTATCCCAGGTGAGAGAATTTGCTGGGAAGTGATTTCTCCTTGAAGGGACTCCCATAATAGCTACGGTACTCTGAGAATTCTGGTCCAGCATGTTTTTGAAGCCCAAGGTAAGGGAGGGGTACTAGCCGATGGAATTTTATTAGTGAAGGTGTATCCTCCTAGGGTGGAGCAGGCATGTGGGGAATGAGGGTCTGTGGGTTGTGTGGGTAAGTGGCTCCTAGGATGAAATATCCTTCCTGTTGCTTTGTGAATCTTCCTTTTTGTCCTTTCCAAGCCTATAATTCCCTTGCCCAGTGGAGTTTTTTCCCAGCTCGGGGGTGACCTATGACTGAGAGTGACGAGCGACGCAATCTAAGGCTAGGAGGTTCATGGAAGTTCTGCACACAGTTGGTGGTCTTCTATTAAAATATAAGTACCTCTTTTATATTCATTTACATGCTGTGTAATGGTACATATCTTGTAATTGATGAGTATTGCATGTGTAGGCTTATTGTTATTTCCACAATAATATGTTATATATATGTAGAATAGTCATTCTATGCTTATATGGATGTCTATGTTTTTCTACAAGTATCTCTATGTGGCATAGCCCAGTGAGATCTAAGGCTAGAGTTGTTACAGATCGGAGCTAAGAGAAGTGTTTGAGTAGTGGCATTGCCCGACCTGTTGGTGGCTGGGGATGTTACAAAAAATAAGTCCAATAAAACATATCACCTGAACTATGAATGAAACATATACTATTAAACAATAATCACATAAAATAATTTCATCTATCCAAGAAACATAGGTAAATATCCATATCTCCAGTCGAAAAATAAGAATTAATATAAATTATCCATACAAGAGTTGAAAATAGATTGAATGTTCACTTTTTGACGAAATAAAACTTGGGCTGCAACCTTTTTTCTAACACTAATGAACATCACAAAATTATATTCTTGGTGTAGTGTCCGGGTCCAAAAGGAAGGCATCAAATTAATTGGGAAGACAAGAGGAAGTGTGTAGAGAATGTGTCAACACATTGGCTAGAATTCCAACTCATGGATTGTGAGGTACGTGACTGAGATAAATAGCATTATGTAATTCAATGCAAGGTGCACTAAATAAGTATGCATTGAGAATTGCACTCATGCATAATCAGTGATAGAATTGTATACTAAATGCAATGATTGAATGTGTTTTGTAAGTACATGCATATATATTATTGCATGGAAATAATTGTTACTAACAATTGAAATGTTGTTAACTCTTGAAGTTGAGGACATTTCAGGGAGTTGTTAGACATTGCAACAAGAAAGTTGCAAGTCAAGTAGTCAAATGAGCATTGACTACATAAAATTTTCTTGTTCAGAAGAAGAAATAATGAACTTACTGTTATTAGTTATGAACATGCATATGCATAGAATGACGAGTCATTCTATTTTATTAAATTGTTGGTAATTATGATTGAATTTCTAGATGCAGACAATTTTAAGATCACTGCATAAGATTTTGTACATATTTCAATTGAATTATGATGTACAGAAAATACTGAAAATTGTTGGCAGTATGAAAGATGAAGCCTTGCAGTGAAATGGTATGCAGTTTGGTGCTTGTGGAAAACCACAAGGAAGGTTTCATTCCTTATATGTCAACAACAAAGATGAATTATGAAACAAAATTTCATGTTTGGGGAAAAAATTGAATTACCTTTTGAACTAAGTTTCAGTTCCTAAATGAATTATTTTATGTTCCATCACGATAACTCCATGTGGGGTGATGCAGATGAGATGATGTTGATTAAAGTGGAATTTTGACTACAAAGAGTAGCTCAGGGAAGATGTCGATTGGATACCTCTGAGGGCAGTTGGAACTACTTGAGCCATGGTTCTATGAGACTTCTGGTCCGGCCTGTTGTTGAAGCCCAAGGGAGGTGTAACAGTCGATGGACTATGTGACAGTGAAGGTGCATACTCCAAGGGTGGGACAGGCATGTGGGGAAGAGAGACCATTGGTTGGAATGTTGTTGGGGTTTGGTACCTTGGCCTAGACCATTTTGAAATGGAAGTCTTCTCAATCAAAAGATAAGTATCAATTCTCTATTCATTATATGCTATGTATCTCATAGTTTGTATACATGTTATAATGTTATTATAATTGTCTGTATATATATTGCATGTATATTCTAATGTTTCTTCTGAATGAATAGTTGTAAGAGCAGAGTGTTTACGTCTATGGAGTCATAGCACTGCTGAGAGTTTATTAATGGATGGAACATCATGGATCTACAACCATTCAGTGATTTTAATGAGGTTTAATAGAAGCATGTAACAATGAACAATAAGTTGAATGCTTTCCTTATGAAACTCTATGGAATGGAGTAATTGAGTTTTAGTTGCAGTATGGATACCATAATTAGTGCTTGAAAGTAAAGATGGATAATAGGCTTCCAATAACTAAATCTTGGAGATTTTGAAGAATTTTTGAATAATATATGTGCAAGTAAGTTTCATTGAGGACAATGAAAAAATAAGGGGAGGGGATTGTACTACCCCAAGGATGAGCCCCAATTATATCTATGTATTGTAAACATGTTTTGTAGGTAGGTGAGTTGAGCAATTGTAAGTTGGTAAGATTATGTGTGCAAGTAGGTCAGAGAACCTAGGTGTTAAAGGCTAATATCCTCTTTTGTACATGTAATTATGCACTTTGTTAATATAAAAACATTGTTCCGTGTAGACTGGCCATGAAGAAAGAGTGATGGGGGACTAAGATTCCACAATGTTAGGCAAGGGAGGGGGATAAGTATTTGGGCCTAGGGGCGAAGCTAGGGGGCTTACCTCTAGATGAATAATATTTTAATATTAATTCGTGAAGGCTAAGGTGGACATGATATATTTTGTTATCCTAAGTTCCTAGAAAGGGGACGTAGGCTAAAAGGAGTCCATGCAGCTCCAAGAAGACAAGTGTCAGCCTGGGGACATGTAGTTAAAATATGAAGCGTCAACTCATGTTGGTGGGATTCCCATTTTTCTATCCTTCGCCTGAGTTCATTAGGTGTCCTCCACCAGAACGATTTTTGCCTCTGCATCTGACCTTTGCATACCCGCACATAGTAAAGGAAACCCTCATGGGAATATTTACCGTTGTTCATAATTCCATTCTCCGTCTAAACCCGAGACCTCGATCGTTGACCTATGGATACCCTCAAGCATCTCTAAAACCAGAAACGATGAATTTATCCTGTGTTGCTTGTTGAGAAGCCCGATACGTCTTGTAATCACCTAATTCTTGCTATGCCTTAGTGTTGACTGTTACTGTTTGGGTTTCCATACCCATTCCCTGTTACTGATGTCACCCGTAAGCTAGTTGAGTGTCGAATGTGGTTGTTGTTACCCGTACCTGGTTGTAGATGAGTTGAATATTGGTTGAAGAGGTAGGTTGTCAGGCCTGTGAGCAACTCTCCCAGGTGAGAGAGTTTGTTGGGAAGTGATTTCTCCTGGAAGGGAGTCCCATAATAGCTATAGTACTCTGAGACTTCTGGTCCAGCCTCTTGTTGAAGGCCAAGGTAAGGGAGGGGTACTAGCTGATGGACTTTTATTAGTGAAGGTGTATCCTCCTAGGGTGGAGTAGGTGTGTGGGGAATGAGGGTCTATGTGTTGTGGGAATAAGTGGCTCCTGGGATAAAATATCCTTCTTATTGCTTTGTGAAACTTCCTTGTTGTCCTTTCCAAGCCTATAATTCCCTTGCCCAGTGGATTTTTTTCCTAGCTCGGGGGTGACCTATTGCTGAGAGTGATGAGCATCGGTGTCTAAGGATGGGAGGTTCGTGGAAGGTCTGCACGCAGTTGGTGGCCTTCTATTAAAATATAAGTACCTCTTTTATATTCATTTACATGTTGTGTAATGGTACATATGTTGTAATTGATGAGTTCTACATGTGTAGGCTTATTGTTATTTCCACAATAATATGTTATATATATGTAGAATAGTCATTCTATGTTTATATGGATGTCTATGTTTTTCCGCAAGTATCTCTATGTGGCATAGCCTAGTGATATCTAAGGCTGGAGTTGTTATAGATCAAAACTAAGAGAAGTGTTTGAGTAGTGGCATTGTCTGGCCTATTGGTGGCTGGGGATGTTACAAAAAATAAGTCCAATAAAACATATCACCTTAACTATGAATGGAACATATACTATTAGACAAGAATCACATAAACTAATTTCATCTATCCAAGAAACATTGGTAAATATCCATATCTCCAGTCGAAAAATATGAATTGATATAAATTATCCATACAGGAGTTGAAAACAGATTGAATGTTCACTTTCCCAGGAGAAAAACCTTGTGCAAAGAACACTAAATACAGTTATGCAAGATGCAGACAAATTTTCAAAGAAAACACTTCCGCACATAAGCAAGAGTTCATTGCACATCACAATAACTTTCAAAAAATGTAACTATCTTCTTATGATAAATAGGAACATGATTTAATAAAAAAACACAATAGACACCTATAAAACATAACACTTCCACTATGCATGAAGTATACACCATTATCCAACAAGAACAAAAAATAATTGCATATGTCCAACAAACATATCTAAATACCCACATCTGCAGATGCAAAATAAGAATCATCTTATAATCTACCATGCCATATAACACACAACGCACAAAATTTATTACCTTATGACATAGATTTGCAGAATCCCAACACCACAATTCCTGCAACTTGCAACAAGCATCACTTTAAAATTTATAACAACTTCATATTTCTAAATGCCTTTTCCCCTGGCGAACATTTAATTGTCTTAAGTGCACACACTTTCTATAAGAATCCTGGCCCGCTTAAATGAACTTTACAAAAAAAATAAAATAATAACCATCCATTTCAACCAGTAATAGGCCAGAAGTAACTGCACTACACATGACACTTTTTCCCCTACATCTTTGATTGTTTTTGGCCCACTCACTTTGTGCGAACAACATAACAGAGATAAATACACTATACATGCAACTAAACTAGGTCGAAACAAGATAGTGGATACACATGATTTCTTCCCCTCTCGCATTGATTTGTAGAAGCTCAAATTCATTGTCTACTAAATTGGTAGTTGTAGCACTTGCAACTTCTGAAGAACGTCATCTCTGTGGATCACAACACAATATATATATAATAAAAAAATAAATTGTAAGTGAGTGTGAAATCCTATATTACTGAAAGAAATTATGATACAGAAAAATGATATGGAGAATCCCTGATCTGCCAAAAAGGAAACCAGATCAGGGAACCCAGAGTTGTGTTGTTTAAGAAAGCAGGGGGAGGGCTGGGCTGCCACCATGGGAAACTGACCCAGTCCTCCGAAAACTAGTTTGATAACATACACCATAACATACACCAAAAAGACATAAACATAGAAAGGTAAGCTCCTACACTGATTACAATTTGACCAGGGGTTGATCCTGCGCTAGTTCAAGATGATGGGGTGCCTTTCATCTCCCTCCTTTCTTGCCTCATTATCCTTCCTTTTCTCCACCATGTGCATCTTTCTGATACACACTGGAGTTCCTCTCCATTCTGCTGGAGTGATGTCAATGTGGTGGACATAGCATAGGTAAAGGTGAAATTGACCTGCCATTATTTCCATTTTTTCCCTCTGGCTCCTCTGGTCCTCAGAAAGTCTTTTTGCACTAGCCTCCAGGTTGCTTAGGTGACTCAGAATTTCTGTAAGCACCTTCTTTTGCTCACTGATTGCCTCCCTGTTGGTCTCTTTCTGGTCAGTTTTCATCTTACCTATCAACATTTTTGTTTTCCAGGTCTCCTCCACCGTTTTTTGGTAGGGGGTTGTTCTAGGATGTGTGGCCCCTAGGTCCCTTATCCCATTAGCTTCCTGGATTAGTTCCATCTAGGATTTTCCCTTGCATGTTGCATTAATTTCTCTCCCCCACCCTTTGATGACTACTTTACCCTTTGGATCAACCTGTGTGAGAAAGGTACCTTTGGCTTCTCTTACCGCTTGCTCCATCCTTGTGATCCTCTAAGCGCTTGTCGGATGTTCTTTCCCTTGGGGGCCTCTCTTACTTTGGGTTTTCTTCATTTGTACCATCTTGGCTTGTTTGTGGTGGTTTTTTCTTTGGGTTCTTCTTCTGTTCCTATTGAACCCTTCCTGGTATGTAAGATGGCCTATGTAATTGCTTCTCTCCAGTCTATGGATATTCTTGGTGTTTCTTCTTTTATGAGATCTCCCCGACTGCGGGCTCGTCCTGGAAATCATGTGTTTCTCATAAAGGTGTACCTTCTGGTCCTTTATCATTGTTTATGAGTGTGTGCTCTTGGTAGCCCCATCGTAATCCTTGCACCAATCCTTTTCCCTGCACACTGTACAAAATCATTACGACTCCTCGTATCTGTACTTCGGTGAGGTGTACCCATACTTGACCATGGAAAACCCTTGAGGTGTATCTGTACTTCGGTGAGGCCACCTAATGATTATATTTTCTTATTTCCCATGAAAGACCCCTGTACTTCTTCCTATTGACAGGACCGTGGTGTCGTACCTCCTCTTTTTGTGTGACCTGAATTTGCATTGTAACTTGTATTTGAGTGGTGGGCTATCGAATTCTACCTGGATCCTCCGTGCCCTTCAATTCTTTATGTGCTTCCATCCTCAATGTCATCCTCTGTACTTCGACTGCCATCAGAGTATTTTGTCGCTAGTTGGGTGCAGTCCGTTTGGAACTGACCGTTCAGGATGTTACTCTAGATAGTTTCCAGTTCTGGTCCTTCCTTGTTGACCCCCTCGTTAGAGATTCTGTCCGCCAGTCCATTTGCTGACCTCCGTACCCGACGCAACTCCACTGTGATCCTCGTATACAAGTGATCCTAAAGTTTTTACAAGGAATGTGCCAAGCGCCAGTGCCTCTGAATTTTTCCCACTCTGGTACCATTTTGGAGTGTCCTTACTGTGTTGATAACCAACATGGAATCTTCTTCCACTATGGCATTTTCATCCCTTCCCGGCTTTGAATATCGAGGTTAGTCTCCAGGGCTCCGAATTCCGCAGCGTTGTTGGTTGCATTTCCCAGGCTCCCAACATACAGTGGGATGATATTTCCTTTATTGTCCCTGATTACTCCTCCTATTCCTGTCCGTCCTGGGTTACCTTTCGATGCCCTGTCGAAATTCGGCTTGAGGGAGCCTACTAGTGGAGGATTTCAATTGCGCTCGCCTACTAGTAGTTGCAGTGGTTGGCTTACCTGATTGGGTTTGTGTCTGTAATTCAGGTGGAAGGCTTCTAGGATTCAAGAGTTCTGGTCTATGAGTTGCAATCTTCCTATCTGGCAGTTGCAACTATGTACTATTTCTCTTGTCATGGATATTATTGTTTCCTTGATTTTTCCTTCCGACCAGCTTTGGTTCCTAAATATGCGTCGGTTCCTTTCCTTCCATATTGCCCATATGATCATTCCTGGGATGAGGGTCCAATAAAGGTTCACCTCTTTGTTACCATGACGAGTATGAAAAGATGAAAAAAGTGTACTCGATTGTGTTCTCATTGATTTACGAGTGCAAGAATTAACAAAGATTGAGCTCTGGGTTTTTCCTGAAAAACCTAAAAAGTATTTGTACATGCGACAAACGGAAAAACAAAAAAAAAAGGTATATGTATTCCATCATTTAGGCTTCCAGTTTCTTCATCTGTGAAAGATCAAAACACTCACAATACTATTAGACCTTTAGGTTTTGGGTAAAATGCATAAAATAATATAAAATATTAATGAAAAAAAGTAAAAAGTGAATAAATATAAGAAAAAACTCTTTTTTATCATTCCATTGTTGTTTTACCCAAAACTTATCCAAAAAACCCCATTTCACCTCAAACTTCCATTGTCGATCACGGGAGGCACTAGAAACCATTCAACGAATGGATTCCACTAAAAAGGTAATCTTCTTGTCCTCTCCACTTTCCATGGATTAATTTTTATTTTTTTGGTTAAAAATGTTTTTTAAGTTAGATTTTGTGAGGGTTGGTGTGCGTAGGGATCGTCGCAGGTGGTCTATATAGTGCCTTGCAAAAACCATAGATTTCTGCAGGCGGCCTTTGGCTGGCCTATGGTGATTATGCACTGTGCTAAAAGCTCACCTACATCACACGCACCTCAAAAAATTCTCATTTACGTTTGGCCAATAAAAATTCTCAAAAAGTAAAATGGAGATGTTGACTTCTCTTTGTGGCTCTAATGCAGGTTTTTGACCGTCAAAATGTTGGAGTGGAGGGAGAGAGAACATGAGGACGACGATTTCTTCGTCGAGAATGACCTGGGCACTGTTAATTCCCTCCGACAGTGTGGATTGCTGAATTTCTTTAAGATCCAGGGAATGAGAGCTCAGTTGAGGCTGCTAGAGTATTTAATCTACATGTGGGATGTGGATCAACAGTTATTCCATGTGGGAGCCCACATACTCTCCCTATATATCGAGGATATCTATTTTTTGACGAGATTATCTCGTCGTGGATCCCATGTGACATTGACAGAAAACAAAGGTGGAGGCTTATCGATGAGTGAGTATGTTCGCCGATATTGTGGACCAGGGGCCGAGAGACGTAAAGGCAAGGTTGTCATTAGGGATGTCCAGGATTTACCCCTTCGGACTATCTTATTCACTATCTCATGGATGGCGGGGAGTGCATCTCCTCATATGATTCTCGAGAGTTAAATCAAACTTACTTTTTCTATATGCAAATTTATAACTTATAACAAAATAATAATTTTATGTTATATTATGTTTTTTAAAACTTATAACGAAATAATAATTTTAGCTTTTAATTAAATATTTAATTATTCACATTAATATATTTTATTATATTTTCTAATATTTTTAAAATACTTAAAATTATATATTATTATGTTTTGAAATAATTTTAATTTTTACAACAAATTATTGTAATTTTTGAAATATATCAATATATCATAAGCATGTATACTTTACTTATTTTAATATCTATATTTATAGATAAAATAAATACTACATTTTTATTTAAGTTAATTACTATGTTATGCAATATTTTAATTTAAATACTTTTTAAAATAGAATTTCTAAACAATTGATACTATTCCTTAGTTTCTAACTAATCATATTTAATATTATTTTTACTAAGCTCATGTGTTTTATTAAAACTATATCTAGCATGTTCTTATAAATCTATATAAAAAATTATGTCTAATCCTGCAGGTTCTTATAAAGTTATACATAAAATTGAGTTTAGTTGAGCCAGAATTATTTAATTGAACTACTTATTTAATTGTTCTTATAAAGCTATACATAAAATTAAGTTTAGTTGAACCAGAATTATTTAATTGAACTAGATGTACACTATAGTTAAATCAAACTTAGTTTTTCTATATACAAACTTATATAAATCGAATTTTATTAGCCATATCTAGAACTTACTTTAAATAAAGCACTCTTACTATGAATAAAGCATGTTTACTTGAACTTAATGTAAATTGAGATTACTTGGGGATCAAATCATGGTTGCATGTGAATTGACTATACCCCAAGGAAAAATACGCATGCAAAGGTAATGCAACACAGATAGAGGCATCTTCCCCTATTATAAAAGTACGGTCGATTACAAAAGGTCGTGAAGGCTATTTTGGGTTGTACGGTCGATTACAAAATTATATATCTAATATAAAATTTTGTTCAACAACTGTAAAACATGGTGCAACTTTGGAGTTTGAATTCATTACAGGGTGTGCAAATTTGTTTGAATCTTAATGTACTCTGGAATCAGTTTGAATTCATGGCTACTGGCAAGTCGATTCCCAAGAACCTCCACCACAATAGTTTTAGTTTACTAAAAGCTATTGAAAGGCCAAGAAAGGTGCAGAACTTCGGCTTGGAATCACATAGATCTTATCTTGTTGAGTATGAGAAATACCAAATTCTGCAAGAAATAGGTAGGGGTGGGAGTGGGACTACATACAAATCCTTGTGCTTGGAATTTGATGAATTGGTGCCCATCAATTGCATCAATCTCAAAATGTCCAAACCAAATATGGAGAACTTCTAGAAGGAATCTGGAACATTGATGCTCCTCAACCATCCCAACCCTCCCAACATGTTGGGTGCTCACTATTCTTTCATTGCAGGTTAATTCCTATGGGAGGTGATTCCCTACATGGAAGAAGGCTCCCTTTCCAACATTCTTAGGTGCTCGACGTGCGAGGGATTAGAGGAGTTTGTTGTGGCAACAGTCTTGAAGGAGACTCTGAAGGCCTTGGATTATCTACATAAGGCAGGTCATATTAACCGGGATGTTAAGTCTGACAATATCTTGGTCGATAGTGATGGATCCATCAAGCTGACGGACTATGGAGTATCTGTCTGTATTTATGAATACAATGATAGGGACAAGATGATGAGACACACACTAATGGGCTTCATTTTCTGGATGGTACCCGAATTCATCCTTTGTGAAATAACAAGAGGATATGATTGCAAAGCTGACATATGGTCATTGGGCATTACCTCCATGGAGATAGCTCAAGGATGCCTTCATTACTCTAGGTGTCAACTGATGAAAGTGATCGCGAACCTGGCCAAAGATACCGTTCCAAATCTTACTGATGCAAAATTCTCCAAGTCGTTCCAGGAGATGGTTGCATCTTACTTGGAATACGATCCAACGAAGAGGTTGTCTGCTGAGAAACTATTAAAACATATGTTAATCAAGAAGAATGCCCATTCACCTCACCATCTAGTTAAACATCTATTGAAGGGACTCCCAAAGCTACCGCAACGTTTGAAAATTGTTGGGGAAGAAGAGTGTTGTCTTCTTAGGGTTAAGATGCAATCTCTAACCCCGAAGATCAAGAAATAAAAACAAATGATTGAATGGGATTTCGTGTAGAAACCCTCCGCAACTTAAAATAAATGAGTTTGTCTACTTTCAAACGTTGTAACATGGTTTACTGTTACTCTTTGTAATCCAGGCTTTGAAACAACAATAATATTGTTTATCTTTTGACATGTTTTCATTGTTTCTAAATTATAAAATCTCTTTTCTTCTATTTTTACACTTAGAAGTATTCAAATTTGTTAGTATTATTTTTTTAACAGTTAGGAATTACTTCTTAAGATTTGTACTTTTTATCTCGTCGCCCCTACAATGAAGATTGCAATGAATCGTGCCTTGGATCTGTGCAAGTTTCGACTTTAATATCCAGTCTGCGTAAGCAAAAATATTTAATTGTAATATTTAGCAACACAAAAAAACGAGTAAACGAGCTCTTTGCAAACTCAAATACAATCCCTTATGATTTTCCAAACTTCGGACTATCTGCATTCTCTCACATTAATTGGTTTTGCATTATATTTAGAAGGAAATCAATGATATCATTAATATCGGAAAGAGATATATTGATATAATTAAAATTAATATCGAAAAGAAATACATTGATATAATTAAAATCCATTTTTACTAATGATAAAATGTAATCAATAAAGATTATGATTATATTTATGGAGAGAAAATGTGTAAATAGTCTCACCCAAAAATCTTAAAAGGAAAAACACTTATAGTACAAAAACCTTAACTTCATTATAATCTTTGAAACTTTGATGTAGAATATAAATCTGTTGTGAATAAAGTTAAGAGGGGTTGTTAAATTGCCTTATATGTTTTGTTTTTTTGGTCAGAATTTGGTCATATAAATATTTATGAAATCATAATTTTGGGTTTTTTAAATTGTATTTCTGAATTTAAAAATGGATCACTCAAATTTAATCACTCAAATCTGTAGATCCAGCAAATTCTTACCATATTTTAGACAAAATAAAACCAGAAATATAGTCAAGAAAAAACAAAAACTTAAAACACTTAAACTACAACAAGTTAAGATGCATGAAGAACAAGTTAAGATGCATGAAGAAAGAAAAACTCTACTAATATTTTTTTTTCTAATGGCTCATAATACAATATTAATGGTATTCAAAATCTTTAAAATTTGCAAAGAAGTTTTATAATTATAAATCATTGGAATAAATTAAAATTAAGATAAAGATTTGTGTACCAGGTTTATAATTTTGAAACCGTGATCCAATAACTAAAGTGTTGTCATTACAATCAATAATTATAGAAGTACCTATTTTGTAAAAATTATGCAAAATGTAATAAGGCATAATTTGAGTGGAGAAAAAACTTCCTCGAACAAAGGAAAATCAGCAAGCCAGTGAAACAAAAGACGTATGGCAATGAAGGATGTATTTATATAATTTATTTTATATAAATAAGTTATTTTTTAAGTGGAGTAATGGGATGTGAATTTCAGAGGTGATTATTGATGCTCTAGATTCATTTGGCTAATTCAATTTCACATTTACATTTGTGTGAACACTTTTTAGATTTATTTTAACAAGTGTCATTACAATGACCATGTCCTTATTCAAAATGTTATGAAAAAATATGTTTTTATATTGAAATTGCTAATTTCAATAATAATATTTTCTAAGAAGGTTGTTAGTTCAATAATACAAATGAATTGTATGAAACTTTAGCATTTTTTACTTTTGGATCATTTGATTTGTGGTATTGATTTATGTCTCAATTATGGTTGCTTATGGGTTAGTGTCAAATTCGATTTAAAGGAAATACTTGGCCTTCAAGTCTTAAGCATCTTGAGCATGATGCCTCTCGAGGAAGCTAACTATATTCATCATTTCTATAGGCATTGGGAAGAAAAAATAAAAATAAAAATAAAAAGCAAGAAATCTAATTGCAAAGATATTTAATGTACCTACTTTAGTATCTTATTCTTTTGTCAAATTAATTACATCCCTTCCAAACCACCACAGTTACAATGGATACATGGGATTCTTTTTAAATTCGATTGCCAAGAATCTTTATGGTTTTCACAATAATGATGGATGTCTTATGTAACACACCCAACCCCTTAAATGGATTTTTAAGCAATGGGGCATCAAAATTATGTTTTTCTAATCCATCTCAAATCTTAGTTATGCTATCTCCATCGAATTCTACTCGCCACTAGATTTCTAACGACTATCATCATGATCGAATCTGAGCTCAGGATTGGGAGATCTACCCTTCCAAAATTCTTTAGGAATTAATATTCATGGGCCACGTGGCACTTACATGGGTCCAACTCATTCATATCACCCTTAATTCTTCGATATCCCGAAGATCCCCATGCTCCTAGGTCTATGGCAGAGCTCCATCCACCATTAAACAACAGTGGATCCTTATCCTTGGGAATGCACATGTCTAAGGTAAAATGTTAAATTTGGCAGCATCGACAATCATTTTCCAATGAGAGGCCATATGGGCCACCCTGAGGCTAGCCAGGGAGATTTACAGAATCAACCAGTCTCGTGAGGTATTGACAAAATCTAGGGGGAACATACAACCTCTATGAGTCAAACCAAAATTCTGGATGAACAAGATGCTATGTGAGTCTAATAAAAAAGTCAAGACGAACGTACAACCTCTATGAGCATAGACAGTCTAGTGAAAACTTCAGGGGGAATGTACAACCTCTGTGAGCATAGACAGACTAGTGTGAAATTTAGGGGGAACATACAACCTCTATGAGCCTAGTCAAGCCTTGTGAGCCATGAGCAAAAGTTAAGGCATCTAGCAAAAGTTAGGTTTAATATAAAATTCCTATGAGCTAGAAACAAATGATATTCCTAATATTGCAAATGATATAAATGTATTGATCTAGTGTGTTGGCACGTGTAATATTATCCACCATGAAGAGAAATTCAAATTTCCTTGTAAAGAGTCGAGTTGTAACTGAAGTCTCAAGTCTAGTTCTATTTTAGAACTAAAGTGTAATGATGAGTTGTAACTGAAGTATTAAGTCTAGTTCTATTTTAGAACTAAAGTGTAATGTTGAGTTGTAACTGAAGTCTTAAGTCTAGTTCTATTTTAGAACTAAAGTGCAATGCTGAGTTGTAATTGAAGTGTTCTATTTTAGAACTAAAGTGTAATGTTGAGTTGCAACGAAAGTCTTAATTCTAGTTCTATTTTAGAACTAAAGTGTAATGTTGAGTTGCAACTGAAGTCTTAAGTCTAGTTCTATTTTTGAACTAAAGTGTAATGTTGAGTTCTAACTAAAGTCTCAAGTCTAGTTCTATTTTTGAACTAAAGTATATCAGTCTCAAGTCTAGTTCTATTTTCAAACTAGAGTATACTAGTCTCAAGTCTAGTTCTAAGTTCGAACTAAAGTATGAAGCTGAGTTATGATTAAAGAATGCAAACAAGTTACTATTTCGAGCCTCTCGTCTTCTCCTCTCCAACCTATATAAGAAAAAGTTGACCCTTCTCTTCAACATAGTTTGATATGCAGGTTAAGGGTGAAGCAATAGAGGAACATATCAGTGATAAAAAGGCAACATACCAAAGAAGCATATCAATGTTGTATATCAGCAATAGAGGATGCATATTAGAGGCATATATCAATAACATATCAGTGTTTTACATCAACAATAGAAGAAACATATCAGAGGTGTATTTTAGCAAGGTCTCCTAAGGTTTTGTTAGGTCAGAGTCGTCTTGGCAAGATCTTTAAGAGCAGAACATTCATGGTGGATATTTGTAAGTGATCTTACATTATTAATGCAATAAAGGAATATTGTTTTTTGGGTTTTTTCTCCCTGTATAGGGTTTCCCCCGGGTATATGTGTTGTTGATGTGCATGCTTACTTATCTACATAGTTATTGTTATTCGATTATGATTTGGTATGGTTGAAGTGTATTAAGTTCGAATGAAAGTATTGAAGATAATAAAAGAATTAATCCGCATAAGAAATCAAGCTCATAATTTAACATAGTATGAGATCTTAGGGTGTGTTAAATGTGTTGAAGTGCAACAAAAGGTACACACAGGTCCAAGCTAGCTTGATTAAGTTTCCAGTGTGAAGTCTATGGAATCCTCCATTTCAGTCAGGGTCGAGGATAGGCTCGAAGGAGCTACCAACTTCAATGTGTTGAAGCTCCAGATAACCAATATCTTGCAGGAGCATGATCTTGAGTAGTATGTGACCACAGTGGTGGGGGAACCCAAAAATAATGCAGGAAGAGCGGCTGTTAGGAAGAGTCAATAAAAGGCCAAGAGAATCATCTTTGACTCAGTGAAAGACAATATAATGTTTGCAATGACATCGTTAATGTCTTCTAAGGACTGTATGGATACCTTGGTGAATTTGTATGAGAAATAAGCTCCAAGTCAGAAGAGGACACTGAAGGATAAGATTAAGTACTTGAATATGGAGAAAGGTGAATCAGTGGCATCTTTCTGTTCCAGGATAGCCCAGATCAGAGATCAGATTTTGGTCATAGGGGTGACACTGGATGATGATGATTTAGTGGAGACCATTTTTTACGGTCTTCCTTTTTCATGGGGGACCTTCTTATCCAGTGTAAGTGGGAGAGATATTCAACCCATGTTTGAGAGGTTATGGCATGATTTCCTCCAGGAGGAGAGTCACACAACAACCAGGAGTGAGCCAATGAAAGAAGATCACTCATCTTTAGCATCAAGATTCAAAGGAAAGAAGAAAGGCTCTCAGAGGAAGCCAAACACCAAAGGTAAATTCAAAGGCAAGAATATTGATATATCTAAGATTAAATGCTTTAGATGTAATAGGTTGGGTCATTTTTCTAAAGATTGTTGGTTTAGAAAGAAATATCCTAGGAAAGGGAAACATCATGCCTAAACTGTCGAGGATGATGAATCCAAAAGGAATAAAAAAAGTCCTTCTAATGAGAAAGAAAATAGAAAATAATATTACTTGGTTTCTATCTTATCTAGTTCATTTTTCATGGGGCTGAACACTTGGTTAGTAGACAGTGGTGCATAAAAGCACATGACATGATTCAAGGAGATCCTCTAATATTTCGAGACAAAATAGTTTTCGGAGAATGTTGAGATTGAGGAGCACAATTGTTACAAGATAGAGGGAGCAGGCTCTATCTCCTTTAGATTGGAATTTGGGGCTAGAATTCATGTTGATGAACTATTATATGTTCCAGAGCTCAAGAATAATATACTATCAGTTGCAACCCTTGAGGAAAAGTGAGATTGGGTGATCTTCAAGGACATGACGACACTACTATGGGCTAAAGGTATCCACTTAAGTACAACATAACCTATTGGAACTCGCAGTGGAACATTCTATGTCATGTCAGGACAATCAATTCAGGAATTGGCTCATGATGTAACTAGCTCCAACGAGTTGTGGCACAGAAGACTTGGACATATTCGTTACAAATATCTTCCAGATATACTAAACATGGTATGTGGCATGCCCTCTATTTCTCTTAGAAAAACTGAAATTTGTAAGGGATAAATGCTAGGTAAAAATATAAAGAAATCATTTCCTAGTAGTGCCAACAGAGCTTAGGCCATCTTAGATTTGGTTCATTATGATGTATGTGGTCCCATGTCATCTCCCTCATTCGGTCGTTGTTTGTATTATTTCATTTTTATTGATGATTACTCAAGAAAATGTTGGATATATTTCCTTAAAGATAAAAGTGACACATTTGATATTCAAAGAGTATAAATCCTTTATTGAAAAGAAGACAGGGAAACACATCAGAATTATTAGAGCAGACAATGGAGGAGAGTCTGAATCTCTCTAGTTTGAGGATTTCTGCAAGTCAGCAAGAATCAGAAGACAGTTGATCATGCCATATAACCCTCAGCAAAATGGAGTTGCGAGAGGAAAAACAAGAAAATTTGTGAGGCAGCGAAAGCAATGATGTTTGACTAGGATCTGCTAAATTATTTATGGGCAGAAGCTACCTCCATAGCTGTGTATATTCATAATAGGTGTCCACATGCTATCTTGAAGGAAAAGAATCCTAAAGAGTTTTTCTTAGGGATAAAACCTAAAGTAGGGTATCTAAGGATATTTAGGTGTCCTGTGTATATTCATGTCCCTAATGAAAAGAGGACAAAGATGGAACCCTCACGCAAGAAAGGGGTTTTTGTGGGGTGCAGTGAAAACTACAAGGTTTACAGGATTTATGTACTAGGTCAGAGGAAAATAGAGGTAGGCATAGATGTGACTTTCCATGAGGAAGCCACATTTAATAAATCTAGAGAGCTTTAGCAGGAATCAGTAGCAGCTCAGGAAACTTCACCCTCTTCTGAAAATGAAGGGTTAGATGATCAGAGGGAGGAACCTCGTGAAGGGCCAAGTAATGAGCCCCTAGAACCTGTTGAAGTGTTATAAAGAAAATTTGAATAACCTACAACCAAAAGGAATCCAGAGTGGCTTAAATAAATAGTGCAGGAAGCAGAAAGGATAGTTGCTCCCAAAGGAACTTTCACGGAAAGGAAGAGGCCTCATAGGTTTGGAGGCTATGTTGCACTGATGAGAATCGTTAGTTATGTCGAACCTTTTTCATTTGAAGAAGTATATAAATTACAAGTTTGGAAGGATTCCATGCTTGAGGAATATAGGTCTATTATAAATAAAAATGTTTGGGACATTGTGTCAAGGCCAAAAAAAAAATAAGCGGTTTATTCCAAATGGATCTATAAGATCAAACATGCATTTGATGGAAGTGTGGAAAATTTCAAAGAGATATTTGTAGCCAGAGGATTCACTCAAAAAAAAGGAATTGACTATGAAGAGACTTTTTCCCCTATAGCCAGGTATACCTCCATTCAAACTATTATTTCTTTAGCTCCCGTTCTTGGTTGGAAGCTACATCAGATGGATGTAAAAACAACATTCTTGAATGTAAATATTGAAAAGGAGGTCTTTGTGGAACAACCAGATGGTTTTGTACTACATAACAAAGGCACTCATGTATGCAAGCTAAGGAAGGCCTTGTATGGTCTTAAGTAGGCTCCCAGAGTTTGGTATGACAAGATTGATGGCTTTCTTAAAATCTTGGGCTTTCAAAAAAGTGTTGTTGATGCAAGTCTGTACTTCAAGTTAAGAGGTAACCAACTTGTTATACTAATCTTGTATGTTTATGATATGTTTCTAATAGGAGATGAAGGGATAATATCCTGGTGTAAGAGGGATCTAACCTCATAATTCGAGATGAAAGACTTAGGCTTGATGCATTACTTCCTAGGATTGGAAGTGTGGAAAAGACATGGAGAGATATTTATGGCACAAGGAAAATACATAGTGGATGTACTAAAGAGGTTTGGTATGATGGATTGCAAATACATGTCTACTCCGATGGTTACCAACTTGAGGAAGTTGCATGATTCTGATACAGGTTTAGATTTGGTGGATCCCACCATGTATAGGCAGCTAATTGGATCATTGATGTACATGATCCACACTAGGCTAGATATATGCTATGCAGTGATTGCAATGAGTCAATTCATGATTGAATCGAGACAAATACATTGGGTGGAAGAAAAACACATCTTGGGATATCTCATAGGGACCATTAATTATGATTTGAGATATACATCCAATGGTGGTTTATTTCTGCATAGGTATGTAGATGATGACTGGGCAAGAAGCCCAGTGGATCGGAAGAGTACTTCCATATACTGCTTTAGTTTAGGATCCACTATGATCTCTTGGTCAAGAAGGAAGAAGGGATCCATTATACATTGTACATAAGAGGATGAGTACATTGCAACAAATGATGCTAGAAAGGAAGCAGTATGGATCAGAAAATTGGTTTCTGGGTTGTTTGGTGATAAGATCTAGATGACGGTGGTTCACTGTGATAATCAAAGTTGCATAAAATTGACAGAGAACCCAGTATTTCATGACAGATCAAAACATATTGACATAAGGCACCACTACATCCAAGACTTGGTCCAGAGAAAAACTTTAAAGTTACAGTACATAGCCATGAGTGAGTAGGTAGTTGATATCCTTACCAAGACTCTGACCTCGAGACAATTTGTGCAGCTGAGAGGTAAGCTTGGTGTGGCTGAGAATGACTCCCTCGCTGAGAGGGAATGTTAAATTTGGTAGCATCAACAATAATTCTCCAATGAGATTCCATATGGTCCACCCTGAGGCTATCCAGGGAGATTTGGAGACTCAACCAGTCTTGTGAGGTATTGAAAAAATCCAACGGGAATGTACAACCTCTATGAGTCAAACCAAAATTCACGACAAACGAGATTCTATGTGACTCTAATGAAAAAGTCAAGGGGAACGTACAACCTCTGTGAGCATAGATAGTCTAGTGAAAAAGTCAGGGGGAATGTCCAATCTCTGTGAGCATAAATAGACTAGTGCAAAATTCAAGGGGAACGTATAACCTATGTGAGCCTAGTCGAGCCTTGTGATCCATGAGAAAAAGTCAAGGCATATAGAAAATGTTAGGTTGAATATAAAATTTATATGAGATAGAAACAAAAAATATTCCTAATATTGAAAATGATATAAATGTATTGATATAGTGCATTGGCACATGTAACATTATCCACCATGAAGAGAATTTCGAATTGCCTTGTAAAGATTCAAGTTGCAATTGAACTCTCAAGTCAAGTTCTATTTTAGAACTAAAGTGTAATGCTAAGTTGTAACTAAAGTCTTAAGTCTAGATCTATATTAGAACTAAAGTGTAATGCTAAGTTGTAACTGAAGTCTTAAGTCTAGTTCTATTTTAGAACTAAAGTGTCATGTTGATTTGCAACTGGAATCTTAAGTCTAGTTCTATTTTAGAACTAAAGTGTAATGTTGAGTTTCAACTGAAGTCTTAAGTCTAGTTCTATTTTCGAACTCGTGAAGACTGAGATGAGTCTAGGGGTTAACACTTGTGCTCCTTCTCCAAATCCAACCGTTGCGATAGGCCTTGGATCCTCCCCAACATATCTAATTTGCTCGTCTTCCAAATGAAAGGATATCCCCTTTTGAGAATTAAATCTCCCTATCCTTCCTGAGCTTCGTAAGTTATGAAATACTTAGGTTTTTTTTGCGTGCTTTGTGCTCTTTCTCCTAAGCTTCATTAGTTCTAAAATACTTAGGCATTGGCGCGCACTTTGCACTCTTTCTCCTGAGCTTAACAGACTCCTTCACCCAGGAGACTCAAAACAACTGGGAATGTTGACAAACATATGGGAAACTAAGCCCAAGGTCAATGAAATCATGGTTCATTTTCTTAAACTTGAGCCACTACAGGGATGGAGAATTTACATGTACAAACCATATAGTTCCTTACTTGATTAAATATATAATCAAGCAAAATATAGATGAGCACAATCTAACTATCAAGCAACATACACATCCCTGAAACATTCAAAGGATATCCAACTTTATTTTATAGTTACAGCTCAAATATACAGGGTATGAGAATACTTATCTGTTTCCAATTGTAACCAACTAATTGACTGTCGATGTTCTCCTTTCCACCCAAACATACACTCAGAGGCATTCATTCTTAGCACTCTGGCCACCCCTATGCCGAGCCATGATATCACTAGGGAAATATGCCATTTATTAGAGACCTTCACTCTGTCACAACATCCCTGTGAGGTTTATCAAATGCTTCCCCATCATCAAGCTCACAACATTCCTCTTTTCTTATGCATGTCTAGATCGTTTGTTCCCCTTTATGCATTCATTCTTGTTTGGTGTCTCTCCTACTCTCTACAGAGCCTCATGTGTGTGCCTCTTCTTCTATGTCTTCTTCTTGTCTCTATTTTTTGTATATCTTTTCCCAGGATGGTTTTTGACCTATATCGTTCCTTCTGTCAGAAGGAAACTTGGGTCATCCTGGTCTTCTAGACCCTGCGATACTTAGGGCTGGCATTCTTCAATCATACCCTGCATTCATTCATGGGGGTGGTTGATTATCCAACCACCAATCCTTCCTTTATTAATTAATGCCTCTCCTTGGGATACGAATGAGGCTTATTATCTTAGCAAAGGAAATGAACTAATGAACCCTCTCCACAATTTCCTCATTCTTTCCTCTAATTATTGTTGGTTGTGGAGCCTGATTATCTTCTTGATTTAGAGGTCTTTTACTTTCAGCCATGTTTATACCCCATGAAGTATTTACACCCCAAAAGTATGTACACTCTTCCACGCAGGGGAGTGTAGAGGGGGGATACCCCCTCTGCGGGGTCCGGGGGGGCTATCCCCCCAGCTGGGGGCTCTGTGGGCAAGCGGGCCCCCAGCAGGGGTTTGGGGGTGAATCCCCCGAAGGGAAAATTGCCTTGTAAATTTATATTGTAATTTCATTGTAAATCTGGACTGTTCATTATAAGGTCGCAGATCTAACAATAGAGATTGTGTTAGGGTTTTTTGCCCTAGAAGGCAATCCTCTTTTATGAGGGAAATGTATTGTGGCTATTGTTGATGGGGAATATTGTATTCTGAGATAGGATACTGTTATAACCCTAAATTGCACCACACATGCTTACTTGGCATTAGGCTAACTCATATCCCTTCTTTGCCAAAACATTGTTGAACAACTCTTTGAAAATCCTCTTGAATAAAGGCCCACACACCCTAATCCATTAATGCATGCATGTACACGTTGGATGACCCAAAACAGCCCACGTGGACTGACAAAAGAATGAAAAAAGGAAAGTTTCCGATGAAACAAAAAGCTATGGGTGAGTTAACTGAAACTCCCGGCCATGCATGGCCGAGGGTTCGTCCAAATACCTAGCTCTTTCTAGCCTATAAAATAAGGGGTAGGGGTCCCATTTGGAAGAGGAAAAATAAAGCAAAGAAACTCTGCCCATTTACATATTCCCATTGTCCCAACTCTTTATCCTTTCCTTGTGCCAAAGGAGATTTAAAGAAAAGCAGTTGGAGGATAGAAGAAGAGGATCCCAGGATCAAGTTCAAGGAGTGGTGGCCGGTCTCAAATTTTGTAAGTTGAATCATTCTAAGTAATAAAGAGAATTCTTTTCCCATCCCAATTCATGAACTATTTATAGTTTGATCAGTATATGTTTGTATTTCTAAGTCGTTAGTATATAAGTAGTATGCATGCATAGTTGTTTCTTATCTTGGATGCAGGTCAACTTTGGAAGGAGTATTGCGAACAAGTAATCGAGCACAACAGAGGATCGACATCAAACACCGAGAACGAGGTAGGTTGATCTTTCCATGCATTTACTAAGAAAAGGGGATTTAAATCTAGGGATGAAGGTAGAAAGTAATTTCTATTCCGTCATATCTGCATGCAAAGTCTGAACTCTATTTTCTAGTCCGTAGGGTGTTTTTCCCCAACAAAAAAGACTGTGAGAGAAAGAAGAGGAAGTTATAGCGGGTTTGTTGTAAGTTGTATCCCTTCATATGATGGATAACAATAAAGGAAGGACCTGGTAGTTTCTCTGGTGGATCTAGCCCACACTAGGTGAACCACGTAAATCTGTGTCTCTATTGTATTGTGTATCTTCTGTGTTTTGTTTCCGCATTTGTTTTATTTTATTTCTCCACGGTCCTGTTTTTCTTACAACTGGTATCAGAGTGAAAGGTAACTCGCAGGAAAAGAGGGTTCCTGGTTCGAGTGGGAGCAATGTAGGAAGATGGAAAGTTTAAGGTCGAGAAATTTAACAGCCAAAACTACTAGTTATGGAAGATGCAGATGGAAGACTATTTATATCGGAAGGATCTATTCGTACCATTGAGCAGAATAGCAAAGAAGCCGGTGGCTATCAAGGATGAAGAATGGGAGATTCTTGACATAAAGGCTCTAGGAACAATACGACTGAGCTTGGTAGTGTCGGTGGCTTTCAATATTTCCAAAGAAAAGACAACGAAGGGTTTGATGGACGCATTGTCCAAATTGTATGAAAAACCCTTGACGTCTAATAAGGTATTTCTAATGAAGAGATTATTTAATATGAATATGTCGGAAGGTGGGTTTGTTGCACATCATTTAAATGATTTTAATATGGTTACTAATCAACTAAGTTCAATAAAAGTGGACTTTGATGATGAGGTCAGGGCTCTTCTAATATTGTGCTCATTGCCAGAAAGTTGGAATGGCTTGGTCATGGCTGTAAGTAACTCTGTCTCTGGTTCAAATACTTTAAAATTTGATGATGTTGTTGGTGTTATCCTTAGTAAGGAAATGTGATGGAAAAGCACAGGTGAGACATCAAGAAATGCGTTGAACATGGAGAATAGGGGAAGACAAAAGGATAGAGGAAAGGGTTTCAGGAACCGTGGGAATTCTAGGAAGGGAAGATCCAAATCTAGACTTGGAAAGATAGAGTGCTAGAATTGTGGGAAGAAAGGACATATGAAGAAAGACTGTAGAGCTCCAAAGAAACAAAGAGATCGATAGCAGGAGAGAAATCAGGAAGCAAATGTAACAAGTGATGTGTTACAAGATGCTTTGATTCTTTTTGTATATAATATTTCTAAGTCTTGGGTAGTAGATTCAGGGGCTTCATTTCATGCCACACCCCATAGGAAACATTTTATAGATTATGTTCAAGGTGATTTTGGATAGGTTCATTTGGGTGA
>JZKD02S0213650.1:978194-998636 GCA_000966675.3 Picea glauca | reverse complement strand
ATTATCTTCCTGATTTAGAGGTCTTTTACTTTCAGCCGTGTTTATACCCCATGAAGTATTTACACCCCAGAAGTATGTACACTCTTCCATGTGGGGGAGTGCAGAGTGGGGGTACCCCCTCTACGGGGTCCGAGGGGGCTATGCCCTCAGCTGGGAGGTTTGGGGGAAAGTGGGGGTTCGGGGGCAAAGCCTGTGAAGGAAAAATTGCCTTGTAAATGTATATTGTAATTTCATTGTAAATCTGGACCGTTGATTATAAGGTTGCAGATCTAACGATGGAGATTGTGTTAGGGTTTTTTGACCTAGAAGGAAATCCTCTTTCATGAGGGAAATCTATTGCGGCTATGGTTGATGGCGAATATTGTATTATGAGATAGGAGACTATAAGATAAAGAAGAAGAAGTTGCAGTGGGTTTGTTGTAGGTTGTATCCCTTCATATGCTGGATAATAATAAGGGAAGGACCTGGTAGTTTCTCTGGTGGATGTAGCCCACATTGAGTGAACCATGTAAATATGTGCCTCTATTGTATTGTGTATCTTCTGTGTTTTGTTTCTGCATTTGTTTTATTTTATTGCTCCACAATCCTATTTTTCTAACAATTATATCATGGCTAGTACTTCAAAGATTTACCTCCACAGTTAGTCATTGGAAATCTAAATAATACATTTACATTATTCCCATGCCATATCATGGTGATAATGATTAATGATTAATTACAAGATGGGGAAAACAAGGTTATTACATCTTATATCTATGTGAATTTATTTATGATAAAGATGGTGATTGAACATCTACAAAGGTTTCATATCATTGCTTTGAACAAATGGATATGTAGGAGTAGGTAATATCATGTGTTAATATTCATTTTAAGGATCATTACTAGGGACTCAAAATGTCTCAAAGGATCCTACGAAAAAAATTAATAAGTCATAGTTGTATTAAGTTCATGGGAAGAGGCCTTATCCTCTCTATCTTCCATATGCACATTACTACCATAAAGCACTTCAAAAGGGGTTGGCCCTATTGAATTTATTTGAATATGAAAATGGGTGGATTCCTACAAAATCAAAGCATTAAAGAGATAAGGATACAAATAATGATAAGTAGAAGAATTCAAAGAATAAAAATCTTCTCTAGAACAACAAACATTTTAAAAAATTGACTCTTTGAATGGTAGTTCCTCCTCCTTAATAACATTAGCAATTAATAGTGAATCAGTAGTTTCCACACTAGGAATGGTTTCACGATCAACTAGTTCTTCCTCAACATGGTTTTCCTCTGTCAAGAAAAAATTGGATCGTTCGGCTAAAAGTGGTATGTTTTGTATATTTATTTCTTCTCCTTGAGTGAAATAATCAACATGGTTTTTTTTCTCAAGCACAATATGAGGATCTGAAATATATTTGAAAATATACTCATGGTTAGAAAAGAGGAGAAAATAAAAATAATTCATAGAACAAGAAGGTTCAATAACTAACCCATCAGTAGTAGGAAAACATTCTTGCACTATGTTGTTTGAACTAGCAGAATTTATAACAACAAGACAATTTAAACCAACATAAATTAATTCCAACTTATCCATGGGTGAGGAAAATTTCACGTCATGAGTGTCTAAATTTTCTTCATTAATAAAATGATCAAAATTTAGGTTTCACTCAATATATTCCTCCTCCATTTCTTGTGATGGAAAATAATAGATGGGATAATGAGAACCTAACATAACCATCGGTGTGACCCAAAGTGTCTTATTATCAACAGAAAAAACCCCTCTTGGCCAGCTACAAAAAAAATTGAACTCGAATTTACAATGAAAGAGGTCTTTGTTTCGTCACAAGGGAGGAGAGGGGGAATGGAGTGGTGAGAGGATACATATATTTCTTCTAAAGAATAACTCTCTCTGATCTATATCCCCCATAATAAAGAAATATCCAAACATATGGATTCCAACTAAACCATTAGTATTTTCAACATTTTCACATGAATCCAAATCAACATGTAAAGGTACATTAAGACATGTTTAATATTTTGCATCCATTGGCTCATATGTTTCATTAGTAAGATAAACTAAACATAAAATCAAATCATTGGTAGAGGGTAGCCTATCATCAAAAGGAAATCTATAGCAAAGATGCATGAATCTAATAAGAAAATATTTAAGAGATTCATCTTCATTCTTCTTAATCTCTGATATCTGTGCACACAAATCATTATAATCATAATTCTCACACCATATCTTGACCCGGCCTACGAGAGTGAGAGTGAACAACCTACAAATGACACTTCCATTAGTAATATTTTGAGAAAAACAAAATTTCCATAATTTGAAAGCATGTTCAGATGCATAGGTTTCACCCTTGCCATTAAATTTAATTTACGACAAGAAATGTAAAATATTTATAGGAGTTTTAAGAGGTACAATATTAGAAAAACATATCCATAAAGGGATATGGGATTGTTGGCACCCAAATTTTTGGGTTCAGTTTTGCGTGCATGCACAAACGAAGTTGTGAACGCTCATTCCATAGTTTTTTGCACACCTAAGGAAATGCGCGAGGAATGCCATAAAGTGCACATTCAACCGAGTTTTGTCAATAGCATGCTAAGTATAAATACTTCCAAGTGTGCATTGGTCTAATTTTTGTCAGTTGCACTGGAATCTAAGAAAATTCCTGCCAGAATCAAGAAAGGAATCATTGGGAAATATCCTTGAATGATTATTGATAGCATCACATGAATAAGTGGGGCAGACTAAAGATGAGTTGGTCGGGAAGTTAAGGTTTCCCCTAATACAAAGATTCTATGTGGAGCTTTGGTAGGAAGCAAAAGCATGTGAGGCAGTTGGATCAAACAAGCGAGTGCAACAAAGCATAAGGAGATAGGGCTCAATTGCAACAAAAGATATAAAAAGGAGCTCTAAGCTTATAACGAGAGTTAGTTGGTTGGTTAGTCGATTGATTGGATATATGGTTAGTCTGAGAGTTTTGAGTTAGCTTAGCTACTAGTATCGAGCTCACTTTGAGCCTGTTGTAATCATGTGATGTTTTGAATATATTTTTGTGTCTTTGATATTTCTAATTCCCAATGCAAGGCGCATGGTGCATTATGTTGTATTTCCATCATTTTATATAGTAATGATATGAATTTAAATGGTTGTGATAGGCAGTTGTTCAACACACTATATATATTTGATATGATGGAACACTTCCAGTAATAAATACATGGAAGTTTTGATCTAATATGTGTCTGTTATGAATGAGTTGAAACAATGTGTGTATAGGTTTAATTCTTAGTCCTAAATAGATTATCATACCTAAGTTACATGGATGCCAGTTGCAGTAATGTTTTGTGAATTTAATCCTTCATCCCTCTCACAAGACCTTATGGTCTATGTGATCCTCTATGCATCTTGGGGGAGAGCTTCCTTGGCCTTTCTCGAGGATTGAAATGCCAGTGATTTAGGGTTTTTTTGGACAACTTTGGATGAACCCTAGTTCTAAAACTTCCCGTCATTAAGAAGGACAGTACACATGCAAGCGTGGAACGAAAGTGAACGCCCAACAAATGGTTCTGTTGTCGGGACCTAAAGTCTTGTTGAGATCGATGGAGTAAAATAAAAATGAGTTGGAATCCTTCTAAGGTGGAGATTCAAGACTGGATAGAAGAGAAAGAGGACATTTTTTCCCTATGAGAGAGGTAAGGATTGTGGGTGAACACGAAGGAATGGAAAGGAAAATATCTTTACTCTGATATGAATGAGCTCTTCTTCATGGAATTTCCATGTATGTTTCATGAATGGTTAAAGAGACAAGCTGAAGTGAACTCGATTGTGTTACCAATGGAGCCAATAGTTTGGGATCAAGCCAAGCTTGATAGCTTGAAGGTGCTAGATAACAAGTGGACTCAGTCTATTGATTTTCTTTCCAGACCAAATTTAAATTGTGTCAGGATAAAAACATGTACAAAGAAAAAAAGACATAGTTATGCAGGACACTGACAAATTGTTCAAGAAAATGTTTCCACACATAAGTAACAACACATTGCACATTGCACATTGCAATATTGTCACCTGAAAAATATTTGTTTTATGCAGTCCAAGTCTCCCTCCCATTTTCATCGCTTTTCCATTGAATTACCAATGGACCAATATATCATTTATTTATTTTCCTTGACAACAAAGATATGCACGCATTACAATGATATCAAAACAAACCAATATCCTATTTCTTGAAATAATTGAATTGGATCCTTGACATCAAGAAATGTCTTTCGAAAAAACGCAACTATCTGCATTTCCAAATATAAATGGAAATGCCAAAGTAATTACTACATGGATTTCACGCACATGTTCATTGCAAAGGTATTGCAAGTGTCATTGTGCCAAAGCATTGCAATGCATAGATTCCATAGAATTGATATCAATTATCCACACAACAATTGAAAACAAACTGAATGTTCATTGTGCAAGGAAAGCACATTAAAAAAAAACCCAGAAATGAGTCCATAAAAACACATCACCTACATTATGGATGAAGTATATATTATTATTCAAGAAGCACATAAACTAATTTCATCTATCCAAGAAACATAGGTGAATAACCATACACATGCAGATGCAAAATAAGAATTGTCATAAATTATCTACACAAGAGTTGAAAATAGGCCCAATGTTCAATATCCTAGTCAAAAACCTTGCACAAATCATAGAAGATACAACTACACGGCATGCACATATTGTCAAAGTGGACACTTCCTTAAATAAGAAACAACACATTGCACATCACAATATCTTTCAACCTGCAAAAGAAATGTAATGCAGAGATGCCTCATAAGTAATATCAATTATTCACTCGGCAATTGAAAAAAAAAAGAATGTTCACTGTACAAGGCACCTTCAAATGAAATGAAATTCAAAGAGAACTATCAACACATACAATTTTTCATATGATGAACCGCCATGGCATTAAACAAAACATAAAAAATGTAATACCCCAAGGATGAGCCCAAGTTATATCTATGTATTGCAAACATGTTTTGTAGGCTGGTGAGCCGAGCAATTGTAAGTTGGTAAGCTTATGTGTGCAAGTAGGCTAGAGAGCCTAGGTGTTAAAGGCCAGGAGCCTATTTTGTACATGTAATTATGAACTTTGTTAATATAAAAACATCACTGCCTGTAGACCGACCATGAATAAAGAGTTATGGGGGACTAAGCTTCTACAAGGTTGGGCAAGGGAGGGGGCTAAGTATTTGGGCATAGGGGCTAAGATAGGGGGCTTACCTCTAGAGGAATAATATTTTAATATTAATTCCTGAAGGAAAAGGTTGACATGATATATTTTGTTATCCAAAGTTCCTGGAAAGGTGATGTAGGCTAAATGGAGTGCATGCAGCTCCAGGAAGACAAGTGTCAACCTGGGTGCATACAGTTAAAAGTTGAAGTGTCAACTTGTGTTGGAGGGATTCCCATTCTTCCATCCTCCACTTGAGTTCGCTGGTCATCCTCCACCGGAACGGATTTTTCCTCTGCGTATAACCTCTACATACCCACGTACAGTGAAGGAAACCCTCATGGGAATATTATTCAATGTCCATTCTTCCATCCTTCGTCTGAACCAGAGACCTCGTCCATTGACCTTTGGATACCCTCATGCGTCTCTAGAACCAGAAATGGTGAAGTCATCCTGTGTTTCTTGCTGAGAATCCTGACGTGTCTTGTAATCACTTGAGTCTTTCTATGACTTAGTGTTTATTGTTACTATTTGGGTGTCCATAGTCATTCCCCATTACTAATGTCACCCGTAAGCTAGTTGAGTGTCAAATGTGGTTTTTGTTGCCCATACCTGGTTGTAGATGAGTCAAATATTGGTTGAAGAGGCAGGTTTTCAGGACTTTAAGAAACTCTCCCAAGTGAGAGAGTTTGTTGGGAAGTGAGTTCTCCTTAAAGGGAGTCCCATAGCAGCTACAATATTCTGAGACTATGATCCATCCTGTTTTTGAATCCCAAGGTAAGGGAGGGGTACTAGCCGATGGACTTGTATTAGTGAAGGTGTATCCTCCTAGGGTGGAGCAGGCATGTGGGGAATGAGGGTTTGTGGGTTGTGGGCGAAAGTGGCTCCTGGGATAAAAGATCCTTCCTGTTTCTTTGTGCAACTTCCTTGTTGTCCTTGCCAAGCCTAGAATTCCCTTGCCCGATGGAGTTTATTCCCAGCTCGGGGGTGACCTACTGCTGAGAGTGATGAGCAAGGCGGTCTAAGGATGGGAAGTTCGTGGAAGGTTTTCATGCAGTTGGTGGTCTTCTAATAAAATATAAGTATCACTTTTATATTCATTTAGATGTTGTGTAATGGTACATATGTTGTAATTGATGAGTATTGGATGTGTATGTTGTATATGTTGCATGTGTAGGCTTACTATTATTTCCATAATAATATGTTATATACATGTAGAATAGTTATTCTATGTTTATATGGATGTGTATGTTTTTCTTCAAGTATCTTTGTGTGGCATAGCCGAGTGAGATCTAAGGCTGGAGCTGTCACAGATCAGAGCTACGTGCAGTGTCTGAGTAGTGGAATTGCATGACCTGTTGGTGGTTGGGGATGTTACAATATGGTATCAGAGCATGCTTTCAACACTGATCTTGGATGGGCCATGTTAGTGGAAGTTGAAGAAAGCGTTTTAGAAGGAGTTGTTGTCGAAATGGACAAAACTCAATTTCTGACCATAGGGTTCAACACTGAGCCTGAATGGGTTGGGTAAGTGGTCATTGGACTCAAGGTTTCAAGATGAAATTATGTCTGGAGGACCAATTTTGAAGCTCAAGAGGAGTAGAAGTATCGTAAAAACACGATAGAAGTGGTGTTGGGCCGCAGAGTAATGTGTACCTTAGGATCTATTCAGGAGAAGGAGAATCCTTCACGACCATCAGATATTGTAATGTTGTGAGGAAGTTAGCCATGAATGCATTTGGAAATATGCTGAGTAACAGAGTTTGTTCTGCACCGTAGGATCTGTTCAGAAGGAATGGAAATCCCTTACGACCGTCAGATTTGGGGAAGGTGAAAAGGAGTTAACCCAGAATCCCTTTAGACTTCGGGACTTCAGCGAAGTCTGATGCCAGAAACAAGAAAAATGTTTGAAGCCCCGAAGGGGATCTACACCATAGATCTAAAGAGGAGAGCTTGACCATTGGATCAAGCCAATGTTAAAAGGTCAAATGCAGTAGTGAAAGGCAAAAGCTCCCGAAGAGTCAAAGTAGTGAGTCATGATGATGTCACTTGGATTGAAATGGACACATGGGTTGTGTGCCATGTATAAGTAGATTCCGAACCCGTAGAATTTTGAAATTTCATATAGAATGTGACACGTATCACTCATCTAACTAAGCCATGTGTTAGCTGCTAGTATTCCACCACGTTGATCTACCCTACATCCAGATTTCGGTAATCTGGAACTCTGACAGATTGTTGTATGGTTCCTTGAAATCTTTTGAAGGCGAAGGCCCGAAGGCTCGAGTAAGCACCTAGTGATCTAGTGCTTTGTCATGGCCCGTGATCACATGGATTGGGCACTGAGAGAAAATGGCTAGTGCCCAAGAATGATTATAGAGCAGAGAAGATCTTGGAAAGAAAATGAAATATGAACATTTTCTTAAATTAGATTAGTCTATGAATGTTGTGGGATTTGTTAAGGATTGATGGCTTGAAAAATCCTGGTTGACTGCACGTTGTGTTGCAGAGTTGAACGAGTGTTAGAAAGAAATAAAATTTTCACAGAGCGCTTAGGAGACACTCACATAGATAATAGAAAAGTTGTTTTTCCTGCATATGGTGTGTTTATGTATGTGTGTTCATTATTATGTTTTTATATGATGTTCATGGTTTGAATGCATAAAATGATGAAGTATTTAATAAGTTTCAATTGTTTCTCTTCTTTGAGTTGTCGAGTGAAAGGAATGCACATTGTCCGCAAGGAGTGCGTTGACAGAGGTAAGTTAACCTCAGAGAAGCTTCAGAGAGATATCATTGAACCTTCATCAACAGAAGTGCAAGGAGTGCACAAGAAGAACTCTATGTTGAGTTCAGAGAGAGATAGAGAGACGAGCATCGAGTGAGTTAAAGTGTGCATAGAGAGAACTATTTGTCAAGTTCAGGTAGAAGAGTATCATAGGAAGATACTCACAGAGTTGTTAAACACTCTGTAGAAAATTCTCATTAGGGTGTGCTTTGAGAAGAAGTTTTCCTTTGAAATGAAACAAAAGGGTCGAGACCCTTAGGAGACTGAGTAAATAAAAAAACTCAGAAGTGATAACACAAGGAGTGAGAAAGAGAAGGAATTATTCTATGTCCTAAAGCTCAGAAGAGATGGCACTTATGAGAGCGAATACAAGATCCAGGAGGCGGACTCGTAGGAGAAAGGTCAAAGGCCAAAGCCTTTGAACAGTCACAAAATATTCCAAGGTGGAAGAAGTCAAAAGATTAGGAGGAGGAGCGACAACAACCTTCATATCAATTGTGGGGAGGATCCTGGACCGTTAGATCAACATCCAACATAACAAACAAATCTCAAAGGAGAGGAATAGATCCCATCTATTAGGTTTGAGTGTGAAGGACCAACAATCATTGGATCTGGAGGTAAGCGCACGAGAATAACCCTTGTATGTGCAGGGGAGTGGACTTGTCAAACTCCCGAAGGAGATCTCGATCGTTGATAGAGGAGGAGGTTGAAGGAATGTTGATCTGGTCTTGGTCGGAAAGAGACAAAGTCTCGAAGAGAATAAGGGTCATTGATTTGGAGAGGAGGCATGGCAGAAGATCTGTCACTCTGGGGAAATTCACTCTGGATATTTTTGTTTGTGTAGATGTGAGAAGTCTCGAAGGCTGGAGTGCTGAAGTTCATCAGAACCATCGGATTGCTGAGGATAGGTGTCAATAGATCTTCCACTCTGAAAGATTTTAATACGGGGAAAAGAAGATAGTTGAGATTTGAAACTCCCAAGGGCCATAGAGTTAGAATCAACCGTAGCTGTTGATTTGGAAGGGAGCTATGTGTCGACAGATCATGTAGATCTGGGATCACATGTGGAAGGAGGAAAGAAGGTAGGAAAGGGAGGATATATAGCAGTCGTTGATCACGGATCATCACCAAGGGATTGGAAGTCGACAAACAAGATGGATTTTGGGGCTGGAACTTGCTCAGATTTTAAAAATTTGAGAGTGGGCTGCAATTTATACCATGGTTTTAAAAAAGTAATGCATGGTAGCTGGAGGAGAATTGCAGGGTGAAAATCAGGTTGGCCTAAAACAACTCTTGCCCACGCCCACAATCATAGTTTTTCCATGAGGCCATAGCCCAGGGCCATAGGAAGGAAGGGGATAATGAAAAAGGATTTAGCGCCTGAAACTCGACATTTCAAAAGTGCACAGACAGAGGGTGCAGGTATCACATGACCATTGCCTAAAGGAGAAAAGTGGGTCAGTGCATAATTGTTTTGGGTTCAATCACGAGCCCGAATAGTCAATTCGACTTAGAATATTGAAATATTTTTTGACCGAGAGGTCAGGAGACCCTGCTGAGGTATGGGAACTGCGTCGAAAGTGATAAGGGAAGAAATAGTCATGTACACTGACTACAATGAGAGCACAAGAAGATTCAGGAATCTGGGAAGAATTGAAGAGTTTTGGGTTTAGCAAGGAAAAGTTGCAAATGGGAAAGAAGTTGCTGCAATTTATGTGGCAGCAAGTATGTTATGGCTTGTTAGGTCGGCCAAAGGAAAGAATGATTGCATGTTTGCAAGTGTTGTTGGTGATTCTTTTGCATAAGGAGGGAAACTACAGTGAGCTGAAGTGTTGGTTATAAGTTTGATAAATTCTTTACCATTTGCAACTTTTCCTTGCTAAACCCAAAACTCTTCAATTCTTCCCAGATTCCTGAATATTCTTGTGCTTTCATTGTAGTCACTGTACATGACTATTTCTGCCCTTATCACTTTCGACGCAGTTCCCATACCTCAACGGGGTCTCCTGACCTCTCGGTCAAAGGATCTTTCAATATTCTGAGTCGAGTTGACTCTTCGGGCTCGTGATTGAACCCAAAACAATTATACATTGACCCCCTTTTCTCCTTTAGGCAATGGTCCTGTGATACCCACGCCCTCTGTCTATGCACTTTTGAAATGTCGAGTTTCAAGCGCTAACTCCTTTTTCATTATCCCCTTCCTTCCTATGGCCTTGGGCTATGACCTCATGGAAAAACTATGATTGTGGGCATGGGCAAGAGTTGTTTTAGGCCAACCTTCTTTTCGCCCTGCAATTCTCCTCTAGCTTCCATGCATTACTTTTTTAAAACCATGGTATAAATTGTGGCCCAATATCAAATTTTTAACATCTGAGCAAGTTTCGGCCCCACAATCCATCTTGTTCATCAACTTCCAATCCCTTGGTGATGATTCGTGATCAACAACTACTATATGTCCTCCCTTTTCTACCTTATTTCCTCCTTCCACATGCGATCCCAGATCTACACGATCTATCGACACGTATCTCCCTTCCAAATCAACGGCTACGGTTGATTCTGACTCTATGGCCCTTAGGAGTTTCAAATATCAACTATCTTCTTTTCCCCGTATTAAAATATTCCAGAGTGGAAGATCTATTGACACCTATCCTCAACAACCCGATGGTTCTGATGAACTTCGACACTCCATTCTTCCATCCTCCTTCTGAACCAGAGACCTCATCCATCGACCTTTGGATACCCTCATGCATCTCTAGAACCAGAAATGGTGAAGTCATCCTGTGTTTCTTGCTGAGAATCGTGACGCGTCTTGTAATCGCCTGAGCCTTGCTATGCATTAGTGTTGATTGTTACTATTTGCGTGTCCATAGTCGTTTCCCATTACTGATGTCACCTGTAAGCTAGTTGAGTGTCGAATGTGGTTTTTGTTACCCGTACCTGGTTGTAGATGAGTTGAATATTGGTTGAAGAGGTAGGTTGTCAGGCCTTTAAGAAACTCTCCTAGGTGAGAGAGTTTGTTGGGAAGTGAGTTCTCCTGAAAGGGAGTCCCGTAGCAGCTACAGTATTCTGAGACTTATGGTCCATCCTGTTGTTGAATCCTAAGGTAAGGGAGGGGTACTAGCCAATGGACTTGTATTAGTGAAAGTGTATCCTCCTGGGGTGGAGAAGGCATGTGGAGAATGAGGGTTTGTGGGTTGTGGGCGGAAGTGGCTCCTGGGATAAAAGATCCTTCCTGTTTCTTTGTGCAACTTCCTTGTTGTCCTTCCCAAGCCTAGAATTCCCTTGCCCGATTGAGTTTATTCACAGCTCAGGGGTGACATATTGCTGAGAGTGATGAGCAAGGCGGTCTAAGGCTGGGAGGTTTGTGGAAGGTTTGCACGCAGTTGGTGGTCTTCTAATAAAATATAAGTATCTCTTTTATATTCATTTAGATGTTGTGTAATGGTACATATGTTGTAATTGATGAGTATTGGTTGTGTATGTTGTATATGTTGCATGTGTAGGCTTACTATTATTTCCAGAATAATATGTTATATACATGTAGAATAGTTATTCTATGTTTATATGGATGTGTATGTTTTTATTCAAGTATCTTTGTGTGGCATAGCCGAGTGAGATCTAAGGCTGGAGCTGTCACAGATCAGAGCTACGTGAAGTGTCTGAGTAGTGACATTTCCTAACCTGTTGGTGGTTGGGGATGTTACAATATGGTATCAGAGCATGGTTACAACACTGATCTTGGATGGGCCATGTTAGTGGAAGTTGAAGAAAGAGTTTTAGAAGGAGTTGTTGTCGAAATGGACAAAACTCAATTTCTGATCATAGGATTCAACACTGAGCCTGAATGGGTTGGGTAAGTGGTCATTGGAATCAAGGTTTCAAGATGAAATTATGTCTAGAGTACCAATTTCAAAGCTCAGGAGGAGTAGCGGTATCGTAAAACCACGATAGAAGTGGTGTTGGGTCGCAGAGTAATGTTGACCTTAGGATCTATTCAGGAGAAGGAGAATCCTTCACGACCATCTGATCTGGTAATGTTGTGAGGAAGTTAGCCGTGAATTCATTTGGAAATCTGTTGAGTAACATAGTTTGTTCTGCACCGTAGGATCTGTTCAGAAGGAAGGGAAATCCCTTACAACCGTCAGATTTGGGGAAGGTGCAAAGGAGTTAACCCAGAATCCCTTTAGACTTCGGGACTTTAGTGAAGACTGATGCTAGAAACAAGAAAAAGGTTTGAAGCCTCGAAGCGGATATACACCGTAGATCTAGAAAGGAGAGCTTGACCATTGGATCAAGCCAATGTTAAAAGGTCAAATGCAGTTGTGAAAGGCCAAATCTCCCGAAGAGTCAAAGTAGTGAGTCATGATGATGTCACTTGGATTGAAATGGACACATGGGTTGTGTGCCATGTATAAGTGGGTTCTGAACCCATAGAATTTTGAAATTTCATATATAATGTGACACGTATCACTCATCTAACTAAAACACATGTTAGCCGCTAGTATTCCACCACGTTGATCTGCCCTACATCCGGATTTCGGTAATTTGGAACTCCGAGAGATTATTGCATGGTGCTTTGAAATCTTCTGAAGACGAAGGCCCTAAGGCTCGAGTAAGCACCTAATGATCTAGTGCTTCGTCATGGCCCCTGATCACATGGATTGGGCACTGAGAGAAAAGGGCTAGTGCTCGAGAATGATTATAGAGCAGGGAAGATCTTGGAAATAAAATGAAATCTGAATGTTTTCTTAAATTAGATTAGTCTATGAATGCTGTGGGATTTGTTAAGGATTGATGGCTTGACAAATCCTGGTTGACTGTACGTTGTGTTGCAGAGTTCAACGAGTGTTAGAAACAAATAAAACTTTCATAGAGCGCTTAGGAGACACTCACATAGAAAAAAGAAAAGTTGTTTTTCCTGCATATAGTGTGTTTATGTATGTGTTCATTATTATGTTTTTATATGATGTTCATGGTTTTAATGCATAAAATGATGAAGTATTGAATACGTTTCAATTGTTTCTCTTATTTGAGTTTTCGAGTGCAAGGAATGCACATTGTCCGCAAGGAGTGCGTTGAAAGAGGTCAGTTACCCTTAGAGAAGCTCCAGAGAGATATCATCGAACCTTCATCAACATAAGTGCAAGGAGTGCACAAGAAGAACTGTGTGCTGAGTTCAGAGAGAGATAGATTCACTGATAACTCTATAGGGCTCAGCCAGACGAGCATTGAGCGAGTTCAAGTGTGCATAGAGAGAACTATTTGTCAAGTTCAGGGAGAAGAGTATCATAGGAAGATACTCATAGAGTTGTTGAACACTCTATAGAAAATGCTCAGTAGGGTGTGCTTTGAGAAGAAGTTTTCCATAAGGGAATGAATTTTTTCTTTGAAATGAAACAAAAGGGTCGAACCCCTTAGGAGACTGAGTAAATAAAAAAACTTAGAAGAGATAATGCAAGGAGTGAGAAAGAGAAGGAATTATTCTATGTTCTAAAGCATAGAAGAGATGACACTTATGAGAGCGAATACAAGATCCAGGAGGTGGACTCGCAGGAGAAAGGTCAAAGGCCAAATCCTTTGAACACTCACAAAATATTCCAAGGTGGAAGAAGTCAAAATATTAGGAGGAGGAGCGACAACAGCCTTCATATCAGTTGTGGGGAGGATCCTGGATCGTTAGATCAATATCCAACATAAAAAACAAATCTCAGAGGAGAGGAATAGATCCCATCTGTTAGGTCAGAGTGTGAAGGACCAACAACCATTGGATCTGGAGGTAAGCACACGAGAATAACCCTTGTGTGTGCAGGGGAGTGGACTTGTCAAAGTTCCGAAGGAGATCTCGATCGTTGATAGAGGAGGAGGTTGAAGGACCGTTGATCTGGTCTTGGTCGGAAAGAGCCGATGTCCCGAAGAGAATAAGGGTCATTGATTTGGAGAGGAAGCATGGCAGAAGATCTATCACTCTGGGGAAATTCACTTTGGAGAATTTTGTTTGTGTAGATGTGAGAACTCCCGAAGGCCGGAGTGCCGAAGTTCATCAGAACCATCAGATTGTTGAGGACAAGTGTCAATAGACCTTCCACTCTAGAAGATTTTAATATGGGGAAAATAAGATAGTTGAGAGTTGAAACTCCCAAGGGCCATAGAGTCAGAATCAACCATAGCCATTGATTTGGAAGGGAGCTACGTGTCAACAGATCATGTAGATCTGGGATCGCATGTGGAAGGAGGGAAGAAGGTAGAAAAGGGAGGATATATAGCATTCGTTGATCACGGATCATCACTAAGGGATTGGAAGTTGACGAACAAGATGGATTGTGGGGCCATAACTTGCTTATATGTTAAAAATTTGGGAGTGGGCCGCAATTTATACCATGGTTTTAAAAAAGTAATGCATGGCAGTTGGAGGAGAACTGCAGGGCAAAAAGCAGGTTGGCCTAAAACAACTCTTGCCCATGTCCACAATCATAGTTTTTCCATGAGGTCATAGCCCAAGGCCATAGGAAGGAAGGGGCTAATGAAAAAGGAGTTAGTGCCTGAAACTTGACATTTCAAAAGCACGCAGAGGGCGCGGGTATCAGAGGACCATTGCCTAAAGGAGAAAAGGGGGCCAGTGCATAATTGTTTTGGGTTCAATCATGAGCCCGAAGAGTCAATTCGACTCAGAATATTGAAAGATCCTTTGACCGAGAGGTCAGGAGACCTTGCTGAGGTATGGGAACTACGTCGAAAGTGATAAGGGAAGAAATAGTCATGTACAGTGACTACAATGAGAGCACAAGAAGATTCAGGAATCTGGGAAGAACTGAAGAGTTTTGGGTTTAGAAAGGAAAAGTTGCAAATGGGAAAGAAGTTGTTGCAATTTATGTGGCAGCAAGTATGTTATGGCTTGTTAGGTCGGCCAGAGGAAAGAATGATTGCATGTTTGCAAGTGTTGTTGGTGATGTTTTTGCATAAGGAGGGAAGCAATAGAGAGATGATGTGTTGGTTATAAGTTTGATAAAAGAAGCATGAAAGCTTCTACTTCCATTAGAATTTCAGGTAGTATAAAATTTATTAATGGCAGTCATGCAAGTATGAGTTTTTTATTACTCTTTTTGCATAAATTTTTGAAAGGAAAATTAGGTAAGATTTCCTCAGCCAGAGTTATTTTATAAAATCACATGATTATATTATTGAATTCTTACCACTGGATCTGGTAAAGGTTGGAGGCATGTATTAATTTAAATCCTTTTATCTTCTGAATGCACACACTGACATAGTAGAATGTCATGTTATTTTGGTTTTGGGGTAATAACCAAAGAATTAAAAGATAAGAACTTGTTATAGGAATGAATTCCAGTCAGCTAGTCATGTATGAGACTAGGACATGGTTGGATATGGAAAGGTACGGATATGGAAAGGTTATGAGCCACTCGGGTACTAAAAGCTTCCTACCTTTAAATAAAACTTGGGTTGCAACCTTTTTTCTAACACTAATGAACACCACAAAATTATATTCTTGGTGTAGTGTTTGGGTCGAAAAGGAAGGCATCCAATTAATTGGGAAGACAATAGGAAGTGTGTGGAGAATGTGTCAATACATTGGCTAGAATTCCAACTCATGGATGGTGAGATACATGACTGACCTAAAGAGCATTATGTAATTCAATGCAAGCTGCACTGAATAAGTATGCATTGAGAATTGCACTCATGCATAATAAGTGACAGAATTGTATACTAAATTCGATTATTGAATGTGTTTTGTAAGTACATGCATATATATTATTGCATGGAAATAATTGTTACTAACAACTAAAATGTTATTAACTAATGAAGTTGAGGACATTTCAGGGAGGTGTTAGATATTGCAGTGGTAAAGTTGCAAGTCAAGTAGTCAAATGAGCATTGACTATAGAAAATTTTCTTGTTCAAAAGAAGAAATAGTGAACTTACTGTTATTAATTATGAACATGCATATGCATAGAATGAAGAGTCATTCTATTTTATTAAATTGTTGGTAATTATGATTGAATTGCTAGATGTAGAAAATTCTAAGATCACTACATAATATTTTGTACATATTGCAATTGAATTATGATGTACAGGAAATACTGACAATTGTTGGCAGTATGCAAGATGAAGCCTTGCAAGAAAATGGTATGCAATTTGGTGCTTGTGGAAAACCACAAGGAAGGTTACATTCCTAATATGGAAACAACCAAGATGAATTATGAAATAGGATTTCATGTTTGGGGAAAAAGTTGAATTCCCTTTTGAACTAAGTTTGAGTTCCTAAATGAATCATTTTAAGTTCCCTCATGATAACTGCATGTAGGGTGATGCAGATGATATGATGTTGATTAAAGTAGAATGTTGAATACAAAGAGTATCTCGGGGAAGATGTTGATTGGAGAACTCTGAGTGTAGTTGGAACTCCTTGAGCCACATTTCTCTAAGAATTATGGTCTGGCCTGTTGTTGAAGCCCAAGGAAAGGGAGGTGTAACAACCGATGGACTATGTGAGAGTGAAGGTGCACACTCTTGGGGTGGGCCAGGCATGTGGGGAAGAGAGACCGTTGGTTGGAATGTTGTTGGGTTTTGGTACCTTGGCCTAAACCATGTTGATATGGAAATCTTCTCAATCAAAGGATAAGTATCAATTCTCTATTCATTGTATGATATGTATCTTATAGTTCGTATACAGGTTATAATTTTATTAGAATTGCCTATATATATATTGCATGTATGTTCTAATGTTTCTTCTGAATGAATAGGTTTATCAACAGAGTGTTGACATCTGTGGAGTCATATCACTGTTGAGATTTTATCAATAGATGGAACATCATGGATCTACAACCATTCGATGCTTTCAATGAGATTTAATTGAAGCATGTAACAAGGAACAATAAGTTGAATTCTTTCCTTAAGCAACTCTATGGAATAGAGAAATTTAGTTTCACCTACAGTATGGATACCAAAATTGGTGCTTGAAAGTAAAGATGGATAATGGGCTTCCAATAGCTAAATCTTGGAGCTTTTGAAGAATTTTTGAATTATATATGTGTAAGTAAGTTGCACTTAGGACAGTGAAAAAATATGGGGAGGGGATTGTAATACCCCAAGGATGAGCCCCAGTTATATCTATGTATTATAAACATGTTTTTAGGTTGGTAATCTGAGAACTTGTAATCTAGCAAGCTTATGTGTGCAAGTAGGCCAGAGAGCCGAGGTGTTAAAGGCTAGGAGCATGTTTTGTACATGTAATTATGCACTTTGTTAATATAAAAACATCGCTACGTGTAGACCAACCACAAAGAAAGAGTGATGGGGGACTAAGCTTCCATAAGGTTGGGCAAGGGAGGGGGATAAGTATTTGGGCCTAGGGGCTAAGCTAGGGGGCTTACCTCTAGAGGAATAATATTTTAATATTAATTCGTGAAGGCTAAGGTGGACATGATATATTTTGTTATCCTAAGTTATTGGAAAGGGGACGTAGGATAAATGGAGCACATGCGGCTCTAGGAAGACAAGTGTCGACCTAGGTGCATATAGTTAAAAGATGAAGTGTTAGCTCATTTTGGGGTGATTCTGATTCTAACATCCTCTGTCTGATTTCATTGGTCGTCCTCCATCAGAACGGTTTTTACCTTTGTGTCTGACCTCTACATACCCACGCACAGTGAAGGAAACCCTCATGGGAAGATTGTTCATTTCCCATTCTTCCATCCTCTATATGAACACGAGACCTCAATCGTCAACCTCTGGATACCCTCACATGTCTCTAAAACCAGAAACAATGAAGTCATCCTGTGTTGCTTGCTGAGAAGCCCGATGTGTCATGTAATCACCAGAGCCTTGCTATGCCTTAGTGTTGACTGTTATTGTTTGGGTGTCCATACCCATTCCCCATTACTGATGTCACCCATAAGCTAGATGAGTGTTGAATGTGGTTGTTGTTACACATACCTGTTTGTAGATGAATCAAATATTGGTTGAAGAGGCAAGTTGTCAGGCCTATGAGCAATTCTCCCAGGTGAGAGAATTTGTTGGGAAGTGAGTTATCCTAG
The DNA here is from genome assembly GCA_000966675.3 of Picea glauca. Taxonomy (NCBI): domain Eukaryota; kingdom Viridiplantae; phylum Streptophyta; class Pinopsida; order Pinales; family Pinaceae; genus Picea; species Picea glauca. The sequence goes on along the minus strand of JZKD02S0213650.1, from coordinate 980,569 downwards.
AAGGGAGTCCCATAACAACTATAGTACTCTGAGACTTTTGGTCCAGCCTGTTGTTGAAGTCCAAGGTAAGGGAGGGGTACTAGCCGATGGAATTTTATTAGTGAAGGTGTCTCCACCTGGGGTGGAGCAGGCATGTGGGGAATGAGGGTATGTGGGTTTTGGGCATAAGTGTCTCCTCGGATAAAAGATCCTTCCTATTTCTTTGTGAAACTTCCTTGTTGTCCTTGCCAAGCCTAGAATTCTCTCTCCCGATGGAGTTTAGTCCCAACTCGGGGGTGACCTACGACTAAGAGTGATGAGCATCGTAGTCTAAGGTTGGGAGGTTCATGGAAGGTCTGCACGCAGTTGGTGGTATTCTAATAAAATATAGGTATTGCTTTTATATTCATTAACATGCTTTGTAATGGTACATATGTTGTAATTGATGAGTATTGCTTGTGTATGTTATATATGTTGCATGTGTAGGCTTACTGTTATTTCCACAATAATATGTTATATATATGTAGAATAGTCATTTTATGTTTATATGGATGTGTATGTTTTTCCACAAGTATCTATGTGTGGCATATCCCAGTGAGATCTAAGGCTGGAGTTGTTACAGATCAGAGCTAAGTGAAGTGTCTGAGTAGTGGCATTGCCCGACATGTTGGTGGTTGGGGATGTTACAAAAAATAAGCCAATAAAACATATCACCTGAACTATGAATGAAACATATACTATTAGACAAGAAGCACATAAAATAATTTCATATATCTAAGAAACATAGGTAAATATCCATATCTCTAGTCACAAAATAAGAATTGATATAAATTATCCATACAGGAGTTGAAAATAAATTGAATGTTCACTTTCCCAGAAAAAAAACCATGTGCAAAGCACACTTCATATAGTTATGTGAGATGTCGAAAAATTTCCAAAGAAAACACTTCCGCACATAAGAAAGAGTTCATTGCACATCAAAATATCTTTTGAAAAATATAACTATTTTCTTATGATAAACAGGAACAAGATTTAGTAAAAAAACACAATAGATACCTATAAAACTTAGCACTTCCACTATGTATGAAGTATACACCATTATCCAACATGAACACAAACTAATTTCATATGTCCAACAAACATATCTAAATACCCACATCTGCAGATGAAAAATAAGAATCCTCTTATAATCTACCATGCCACATAACACACAACACACATAATTTATTACCTTATGACATAGATTTGCAGAAGCCCAACACAACAATTCCTGCAACTTGCACCAAACATCTCTTGAAATTTTATAACAAATTCATATTTCTATATGCATCTTCCCCCTACCAACATTTAATTGTCTTCAGTGCACACACATTCTATAAGAAACCCTGACCTGCTTAAATGACCTCTGCAAAATAATAATAATAATAACCATCCATTTCAACCAGTAATAGGCCAGAAGTAACCGCACTACACATGACAATTTTTCCCCTACATCTTTGATTGTTTTTTGTCCCACTCACTTTGTGTGAACAATACAACAGAGACTGCACTATACATGCATCCAAACTGGGTCGAAACAAGATAGTGGATGCACATGATTTCTTCCCCTCTCGCATTGATTTGTAGAAGCCCAAATTCATTGTCTAGTAAGTTGGTAGTTGTAGCACTTGCAACTTTCGAAGAACATCATATCTCTGGCTCGTAACACAATATATAATGTTAAAATGAAAAGAAAACAACATTTACTATGGACAAACTAACTCAATAAAAAATCCTTGCAATCCATAAAATATCTTGCACAAAATATTGTCATACAATACATAGAAATCTATTTACATTTATTAAAAAATGTCTATACATTGTATAATAATAAATACATTTTCATATTCTTTGGCCTACAACTTTCAATGTCTCAACAGTGGCGAGCTTCGGAAGTGATATCATCTCTGAACTTTAACACTCTTACCTCCACCCCTGCCAACTATGTGTTACAACTGCATAGTTAAATTGTCATTGTCGACCCGACAATAAGATCTTGTTTCGAGGAACCAATCACAATTAAGGAAATAAAATTGAATTTCTAGCACCAAAATTAAACTATTAAAAAAAAACCATAATTTTTTGTTCAATGAAATAACAAATGGGACACAAAACCCATTGCTATAGTCTCAAGCCTTCGATAAGGATTAACAAAAAAAATTAAGAGAAAAAATAAAATAGAAAACTAAAATTAGAAAAATATGATTCATATAAAATTACTAAAAACAACAACAACAACAACAATAATAATAATAATCTATTTTTAAGGTCACGGCCAAGCCAGCACACCAAATTGGTGTATGAGACCCCCTTGTTTGTGGGACAAGGGACCCCCCTCCGCCCAACGATTTGACTGG
>JZKD02S0213650.1:957724-978144 GCA_000966675.3 Picea glauca | reverse complement strand
CCCTCTGAATTTGAACCTGTGACCTCTTAAAAGGAAATACATAAATATAAAATAAAATAATATTTTTTAAGAAATAGATTACAAGAACTTTTTGATATTTGATTTATTAATAAAGATATAAAATTACAACAAAGCATAAACCAATAAATATAAAAAATTAAATTTAATGTTTTAAAAAAAAATTATTAGAATTTTTAATATTTAGTTTATTAATAAGGAGAAAGAAGGATTATATATCTTCAAAGGAAAAATGAAATAATAAATATATGTTAAAGGGAAAATGAAATAATAAATATATGTTAAAAATAGGATGTAAAGGGGATTATATATACATATATAATTTATTTTTAAGGTTAGGGCCAAGTCAGATATCAAATTGGTGTATGAGACATCCTTTTCGACCGATTTGACTCGTAAAGTCTATGAAAGTATACATATCTTACCCCTCTCTGGATTTGAACTTGTGACTTTTTAGAAGGAAACACAAAAAATAAAAGAGTAATAACATAATAAGGATAACCAAGTTCAAAGAAAAATAAAATAATAAGAATAATATAAGATATATCTAACCCTTTTTTGGCTAAACTATTAGGGAATCATGGAAGACACCATTTTGCAGAATAAAGATACTATTAAAAAATGGTCAAATCAAAATTTAAGAAGAAAATGTGGTGTGATAAAGAGTTAGAGGCAAAAAGAAAATTGAGGTATTATAAGGATGTAATCAACCCTAATCTAGAAGATCAAAATTATCGATCTATTTTGCCAAGTGTAAAGAAAAAATAAGCATTGTTAAGATAAGAACAAATTCTCAAGGGACTCCATAGTGAAACTGGGTTTGGTCAATTCCTAAAACGTCATGGGATGAAAGAGTGTGTCACCTTTGTCACACTAAGAAGGTTAATATGAAAAGAACTTTCTCCTAGATTGTCCAGCCTATACTAAGATTAGATCTCATTTTCAAAATATTTGTCACACTACCAACCTTCCTAACCTCTTAACTCAACAAAACTAGAAACAAACTCTAAAGAATCTCAAGTATTCAATTACCCTCTTAAAGTATAATAGACCAATTCAGTCTTAATGGAAAATCATCATCATAATCATCATATATATAAAGGGATTAAAAAGTAAAAAATTTCTATTAAACATTGTGATTTCACTTTTAATCATAATAATTTATCATTTTTAATTATTAAAAAAAACAAAAAACAAATTGTTATTCCATATTATAACATTTTAGTTTAATTATTATTTTTTTTCATTCCATATTATTGCATTTTCTTTTATTTAAGGTTATATATATCACATAACCTCTAATTTAATGTTTAGTTATTATATTACTATTGCATTTTTAAAAAATTATAACAAAATTTTCATAGAAGTACAAATATTATTATATTTAAAAAAAATATATCTAATTAAATGTTTCGTTATTCAATAGTATAGTGTTTTTAAAAAATTATAACAAAATTTACAAGGTGTATTTTAAAATAATTTTAGTTTTTAATTAAATATTTAATTATTCAAATTGGTACATTTTATTATATTTTTTAATATTTTTAACAAATTACTTAAAACCATATATTATTATGTTTTGAAATAAATTTAATTTCTACAACAAAATATTATATATATATTTTTTGGCAATATATCAATATATTATAAACATTTATACTTTACTTATTTTATTATTTATATTTATTGATAAAATAAATACTACATTTTTATTTAAGTTAATTACTATGTTATCCATTCCCGAGTTGTAGGACATTTAGTGATGGAGTGTGTTGTTAAGGCACTCTGTGATGTTAAAGTCACTGATTCGAAACTTGCGGGGACAAAAAATCCAGCCATGTTAAGGGTTGGTGTGGCTTAGGCCGGGGGCAATCCCCGAGTGATTTTAACGGCTTAGTTGCCCCTGAGTCGTGGTTTCTTAGCCACAGGTTAGTCCCACAGGTCACGAACAAGCTAACAAAGAAAAAAAAAATTACTATGTTATGCAATTTTTTTTAATTTAAATACTTTTTAAAATAAAATTTCTAAATATATATAAGAAATTATGTTATGCATGTTATTATAAATCTATATAAGAAATTATGTCTAATCCTGCATGTTCTTATAAAGCTATACATAAAATTAAATTTAGTCGAGCCAAATTTATTTAATTGAACTAGATGTAAACTATACTTAAATCAAACTTACTTGGTATATATATGTAAACTTATATAAATCATGCTTATATACAAACTTACTATGCATAAAGCATGCCTACTTGAACTTAGTGAATAAAGCATGCTTACTTGAAGTTAATGTAAATTGAGCTTACTTGGAGATCAAAGCATGGTTGCATGTGAATTGACCCCACGACAAAATCCGCATGTAAAGGGAATGCAACCAAAAATGTAAAATTAAGAAAACTTATTTGTCTAATGCAAACAAAAATCGTTTTCAAATCAACAACAATTTAAAACTCAAAAAGAGATTAATAACAACTTATCTAGCAAGCACCCAAGGCTGAAGCCTCGAGATTATAGCCTTGCAACAAGAAGTGAAAGATAAAACTTATGAAGATTATGAAAAATACTCTCAACACTTGAGAAACGATCAAATTCAGGATAAAATATGAAAACCAAGCTATGAAAAATCACTCAACAGGACCAAAAATTCATCCAAAGAAATGATAAAAAATCTGGGCAAAGAGGAAAAATTGATTGTGACTCCAAAAAAATTCTATAGGAATCGTCACAAGTTGCAGAAGAGCAAAGTGCGACGATCAAGGATCATCGTAGGAAGTGGGAAATACACAGTGTGATGATCAAGGATCATCGCAGGTAGTGGGAAATACACAGTGTTATGATCAAGGATCATCGTCGGCAATGGGAAATACATAGTTCTACGTCGTCGCCCTGGTTTTCACAGGTAGGGTGTGACGATGAATGAAAATAAGGGGAAAATGAATAGAGGAAAATCTTTGCAAATGAACTTTCAAGACCAGAGAGTAAACATGGATCACCCAAACAATCAACCAAAAGAATGCAAGTTAAAAGAAAAATGGAAGCAAAATCCAAAAGAGGATGTTCTCCATTATGGTCACCAATTTTATTATCGGACAAATTAGTAAGTGCAGAAACAAACTGATCTCCCTAAATTCAACAAGAAATTTAAACAAAAGAAAGCAAAATACAAGTCTCTCCTTAGATTTCATTGTGATATAAACGGGTTCAGTGAGGGATAAATGGCATATTGTTTAAACATCGTTTGATCCTCGCTAGTGTCATCCTTGATCCATATTTGGATTTGTGGGATGTTGAACCTATTAAGAAGCACAAACCAACAAAGAGAGAGAACAACAATATATATATTCCAATGGAGCCTATGCATAAGATCAAGGAGTTATATAATAAAAATGGAGACACTTTTATAGGGAAGAAATGTATCACTACATTATATTGATGAAAGTGGAGAATGCAACCTAGGCCTTGACGTTGTAAGGTCTCTTCCAATGGCCATTTTCTTCAACATGCGCACCTTTTCTCTAATGCTTTTGATGAAGAGTATTCACAACCTGATTTGGAAAGATAAATAAAATCTATCAAAAGTACAATCTTCAGTAGAATTCTTCATGCATAAGATAGCCCTAGCCTTTCCCATGAGAGATCCCTCTTTTTATAGGGTGAAAGAGGGATGGATGAGGATATTAGGACGATCCCACTAAATAAAAGAAGTGAGTAAGATCCAAACTAATATGAGGCCACCTCATCTTCTAGAAGATTCCATTCTAGAACTTTCAAGAATTTTACCTTTTTCCCTTGTTTTGGCATTGTCTCACCCTAAGCACAAGAAGCTTGTGATGACACCATAGTCCATTTTGGTGCAACATGAGATGATCAATCATCATCACACCCCAAGAATTTAGCAAGCTATGATGATCTCCTTTGATAGGGTTTTTAAGAAAAGAAAGATGATTCAATTTCTTAGGGATAAAGTCTCATTTCTTCAGTAGCTTTAGGGAACAGAGGAGTAAGTCATACATATATCATCAGTTGATCACATGGTGACCAAAATAATGTGTAACACACCCTAGGCTCCTTTATGAAAGAGAATATTTCTTTCTCCACTTCCGAAAAATTGTTAGTGGCTCAGATCATAGTGTCCCTTAACATCATAAAGGGTCTTCATGACACCATTTTCTCATGTGTGATGGAAACACTTTTCAGCAGTCGTTGGATTATGAGGGCATTCCTTTCAAATGCCACAAGTTACATAAGCACGGTCATAGGGTAGTCAAATGTTCCCTTCCCATGAAGCATTGTTTTTCACAGATATTGAACCAAGCTCAAAATTCCCCATATTTTTTTCACTTGGGTCAAGGTATGGTGTCACCTTCTTCTCAATCGAGGGCCACAAATAGGGAGTGGCAAGAGGCGACTGCAAAAAAGTCAGAGATTTTGGCCCATCAGGGGAAAAGGGACCACATTTCCTTATCGACAAAGGAGGCATTTCGGCATCATGGGGAGAGCTCGTTCCTTCATTACCTAATACCCATCTAAAAAAGGGCATTGAAGCACATTTGGGTGTGCCTCCACTCTCTCCCTTCTCTATAAATTCCAATTTTTTACAGTCTTTTTCCCACAATTTTTTGGACTTAAACATGTTGAAAAATCTTCCCTCCTTTCTCTTTTTTCTGGATCCACTAGAATATTTCCTAGGTCCCCCCCTTTCTATTCTTTCCTTTGGTTCTTCCTCGTCCCCCCCTGACCCTTTCCCCCTTCCCAAATTCAAGACTCCTCTCTTCTCTCTGATGAAGAGTATTTTTGTTACAACTTGAGGTTTCGTTCAATCCCCTTTGCTCCTACTCCTTCCCTTCCTCCTGTTGTACTGGGTTTAAATCCTTCTCATGCTTCAAAAAAAGGGAAAGGAATAAAATACCTCTTTTCAAAACCACAATCTCAAGTATCCATAGATGTGGCAGCTAGACGTCAAATCTCTATTTCCAGGGAACTTAGAGAAAATCCTTCCCCAACAAGGTTTCCCAAATGAAAATGCTCTCTTTTAATTGTCAAGGGTTGGCGAGCCCCTCATAGCATCTCACCCTCCAAAAACTATTGGATCTTGTGCAACCCGATGTTCTTTTACTTCAAGAAACCCTCGGGGAAGAGGAAGTGGTCATTTGTTTGATGGAAAAAAATAAAAAAGGTTGGTCTTTTCTCGGATAAAATCCTATTGGTCACTCATGTGGGCTTGCCATGGGTTGGAATCTGAAAAAGATAAATCTTGAAAAATATTGGGGTTTTCCTAGGGGACAACGAATGCAAATTTTTGTTGAAGAGCTGGGGAGATCCTTTATCCTCTTAAACATCTATGGGCATTCTCATGATCACCCCCATTTCTGGAATGATCTTCTAGAAAAATATTTCTTGAAACATCCCTTTCTCATTCTAGGTGGAGATTTAAAATTTTCCATATGGGTGGTTGAATCTTGGGGACATAGGTCCCAAGATGACTCCCTATCAGATTTATTTGCTCACAAACTGGAAGTTGTAGGGCTAATTGATGTGAATCCTATCAAATTAGGTCCTACTTGGAGAAATAAGAGATTGGGATAGGATTACATTGCAAAGCGTTTGGATAGGTTCTTGATTTCTAGTTCTTTGGTGGAAGAACCACTCCTTTTTAAACAATGGGCGGGTACACGAGGGGGAATATGAACACTTCCCATTTTTTATTGAACTAGCAGGAGTTTCAAAAAAATCGGCAAGTCCCTTTAATTTTAATTCGTCCTGACTAAAAGAAGAGAGATTCCAAAAGCTAGTAAAGGAAGTATGGGTTCCTTTGGATCACACAGAAAGGGTAACCATTCAATTTGCAAGGAATCTTAAAGAACTAAAAATAGCTACTAAAGCCTAGGAAAAAAAGAGGAAGCAATAGATAGAAATGGACTTAATCTAGATAGAGGTTAACCTTCAAACACTATATGACTCTTCCAAAGGAGTATTTGCCTCTCTAGAAAAAAAAGATGTATTGTTGTCCCTAGGGAAAATCAAAAGGTATCGTCTTCAAGCTAGAGAAGAAGAATGGAGACAAAAAAGGTGGGCACTTTGGTTACATAGTGGATATGAGAATACAAAATTCTTTCAAGACTATGCTATAATACCCTAGGCAGAGCCCCAATGAAATGTATTGATTTTTGTAGGCTGGTGAGCCGAGTGTTGACAAGCGGGTAGGCTTATGTGTTATAGGTCGAAGATCCTGGATGCTAAATCCAATCAGTTTGATTTTTGTATATGTAATTATGCAGATCCTTAATAAAAAGTATACATCATTGTGTGTAGACCGACCATGAAGAAAGAGTGACGAGGGACAAAGCTCCACTAGGTAGGGAAAGGGATGGGACTGAGAGACTAGGAAAGAGGGTATAAGGTAGAGGGCTTAACCTAAGGGAATATTATAATATATTCTTGAAATTGAAAATCTTAAAGTGGGGAAAAATAAACCCAGCTAGCCTAAGTTCTTGGGAAAGGGAACAAATGCTAAATGGAGTGCATGCAGCTCCAGGAAGATAGGTGTCGAACTATGCACATGTAGTTAAAACTGGAGAGTCAACTCGTTGGGGGGGTTCACTCCCCATTCTTTCATCCTTTTCCTAGCTCGCCTGGCCTCCATTGTCGACCTCTACATATTTCACGCACCTCTGAAACCAGTAACCCGTGAAGTCGATCTATGTTTTCCTATGAAGAAAATTGTATCTGTACTTGCCAGAGCCATGTTGTGCCTTATTGAATTATGGTTGTTTCCTTTCCTTGAGCTATATTAAACCTTGCAATTGTCCTCACTTGATAGAATTGAGTTGAAGCTGGTTGAAGAGGTGGGCTTTCAGTCTTGTGAGAAAATCTTTTCAGGTGAGTGAGTTTGTTGGGAAGTGATTTTCTCCTAGAGAGAGTCCAACACCAACTATGGAGCTCTGATAATTCCTAATCTAGCTTGTTTTCGAGACCCTGAAAAGGGGAGTGGAGCAATCGATGGACTTTGGAACAGTGAAGGTGCATATTCCTGGTGTGGAATAGGCATGTGCGGAATGAGAGTCTGTGAGTAGTGGGCGTAAGAAGGCTCTTGGAGAGAATCCTTCCAATTTCACTGTACAGTCTCCTGTAACCTCGGCCTAGTCTAGGATTCACCTGCCCTGGGTGGAGCTTAGTCCCAGCTTGGGGATGACCCATTGTTGATCATGATGAGCAGTGTGGTCTAAGGCTGGGAGGTTCGTGGAAGGTCTGGACGTAGTTGGTGGATCCCAAATGAGAGATAAGTAATAATTCCATGTTTATTCACATGCTATGTATTTATATATGTTGTTACATCTATGGTTTTGTATGAATTACAACATGTATGCTTTTACTGTTATTTCTACATCAGTCTGTGTATTAGCATAATATGTTGTTTGTCTATGGTTTTATTTATAAGTAGATGATAATTATTATTTCTACGAGATAGCATGGCCCAACTTGGGTGGTTGGGGGGTGTTAAAACAAATTGGTATCAAAGCTAAGAGAGACGTCCTATATTAATGTTTCCCGGTGGGTTGGATGTGTATGATGTTTTCGAAAGAATCTTTGTGTGACATAGCCCAACAAATTATGATTGGATATGATACAAATTGGTATAAAAGCTAGTTGGAAGAAGATAAGGTATTTGGGTAGCGTTTCTTGTAAGTTTTAAACCTATGAAGTAAAGTAATGCATATAGATTCTTAAGAAAAATAGAATTTAATAAATGGCCCATACACTTAGTACACAAAGATTTATACTGGAAACCCTTAACCAGGAGAAAACCTGTCAAATATTTTGTATTAATTTCACCATTCACCATACAATACATACAATGTTTTTAGGTATTTCGTACATACCCAAACACTAATACCTTAATTCAGGATTAATTTAGTAAACTGCTAAAAATAGCAAAAACCACCCAAAAAAACAATTTGGGGCACTGCCCCGAATGTTGCACGTAACCAGGGGGGCATACCTAGCCCCCCCTAGGACCCCCCTAGGAAGCACTCGACACAAAAAACAAATATATCACTATTAGAGGGATTGTTAGACACAATTGTCGAATCTAACACGCCCACACACACACATGTAAAGAATATAACACACCCAACATTGCTCAACAAAGGTGTAGATGGTCGAGGACGTTACAAATTGGTATCAGAGCCAAGGTTCAAGAACTAAGCATGGATGGGCCAGATAAGTGGTCATTAGAACCAAGGTTTTAGAGAGAAATTGTGCCAAGAGGTTACCTTGGTCGTGTTACGAAGATCGAGGAGTTTAGCAGTATGTAAAACCACATCCGTTAAACCAGCAAATAAAAGAGCATGAGAGTTAACCTCCAAGTCCTTTTGAGTTCATGGCTTTGGAAAATTTATGGGTTTTAGAGTGGAATAGTTCAAAGTCCCAAATTCCATATTTAATCTGGACCGTTCATCAAGAGGGACACGTGTCAACAGATTGGTTGTTCGGGATTTCAACGTTCGGGAGAATTAGTGTGTGTTGAGAAGAGAACTCCCGAAGCCTGAAGTTCTGAATCTCTGAAGAGTCGAAGTAGTGAGTCATGATGATGTCACCTGTAGGTGACGTGGACCTTCTTTATGCCTCCCACATGCCCCCACCTAGAATGTTGACAACTATACTATGTGGGCCCTGAGGTTGCATAACATAGTTAAAGGTTGACGGGCCCACACTGGCGTTGATGATGATACATAAAGATTGATGGCTAGGAGGCATTACGAGGACCCAAATTTCACATGAGTTAATTTATCAGGGATGTCTCACAATCCAAACCATAGTTTTACTAGGGGGTTACATGTCAGCATCAGAGGAATTGTTGGACTAAAGGTGGGTTACTCCAAACTACGGATGAATGCCCTCGCAATTTGAAAGGCAATAATCGATGTGAGTATTTGGTATATTAATTCAAGTACAGAAACCATGGATCCCAATGGATGTGTGGTGCTAGTTCCAAAGTCCAGAGACTTGACACTCCAAAAGAATGGTTCATAAGGGAGTGAAAGGAAGAACTTTCAAAAGTTTCGTAACGCCAAGGTGACGAGATGCAATGATGTAACCAAAGGTGACATGGAAGTGTTCATAGATTAACAGTTCGGGTTGTTGGGGGTGTGTGGATGTGAAATCCTACGAAGTCCCAAAGCTCTGAAGCTCCAAAGTCCCGTAGCTTATATGCCTGAGGTTCCATAGTGAGTGTCATCTGTAGGATTCTAGGTATTCATTGACCATTGATCCACCCTACTTTGTGAGTTCACCAATCCAAAACTTCGAGATATTTGTTGTGATGTTCTTTGAAAACCTCTAAAGCCGAAGCCCGAAGTTTCAAGGCTCTGGATAAGCACCCAAATCATAATTTTTGGGTCACAACCATGGTCACATGTGAACCAAGGGTCGAAGAAAAGGGGCTAGCACCAAAAATTATTTGTTTCAAAACAGAACTAGGATTATTTGTTGACTAACCAATACCTGGAGAAAATGGAATCTGATATTGTTTTTGTTGAATCAGATTGGTTTATTCTAGAAATTATTAAAGTCTAATAGCTTGAAAAAACTCGGTTGACCACATTTTGCAGGATTAACTGTTGACAAAACCAAACTAAATTGTTCCTCGGTGCACCGAAATGGAGGGGGCACATAATTCTTTTAGTTTAGAGAATGAAGCTAGAGGAATGGATTTCCATTTGGGAGTTGAAGGATCGAACTCCAATGGCATGGAGAAGAGATAGATAAGGAGGGCAACATGATGAAAATCATTGAAAGATTGCATAGAGATGTCTAGACTCACCGAGAAGATAACAAAAATCCCATGAAATTCAGGGAACAACAGGGAGAATTCAACATAAAGTTGATACAAAGCCTGAAAAGGATAGAAAATAAATTGGATAAGGAGAGTGACTCCAGTAAATCAAGAAGTCATGGGTTTCCTGATGAGAAGAGGAAATCAAGGGGTGTTGGAAGACACCATCATCACTCGCAAGGGAACTCCAAGAGGAGGGCACATAATAGTTCAAACCCATATCCTACCAGAAAGAATAGGAGATTTGGAGTGGATGAACTGAAGGGAGAAATGAACAAAATCAAGCTGCCTATGTTTGATGGAAAGCACCATAAGGAGGAAGATGTTGAGACATGGCTTCTTGGCATGAGGAAATATTTCCAAATGCAAAATTATATCTCTCATGAAGAAGGAAGAATTGAAATGCATCAAATGAAAGGAAATTATGTGGTGGGATCAACTTGTGCAATTACATCACATTAAAAAGAAAAATGTTACTTGGAAGGAATTCAAGAAACACTTTGAAAATAAATACTTAACTAAGAGATACTATGACAAAAATATGAAAGAGTTATTTGAACTCAAGCTGGGTAGCATGACAATAGATGAGTATTAAAGAATGTTTCAAGAGTTGTTGAAGTATGTTCCTTTCATCAAATATGAGACTGTCAAAATTCAGAGATATTTGAGTGGACTGCCATATGTCATTAGTGACAAGATCCAATATGATGATCCTAAAATTGTGGAAGAAACTAGAAGGAGAGAAAAATGCTTATATGATCAACAAAGAGAAAAGCCCACTTTCTAGAAGGCTTGCGAGGACAAGAATAAGTTCAAGAAAGAGCAGAGGAAGAAGGGAAACAAGGCTCCCTTTTTTAGAAACAGTCCTCAAGGACAACCATCTTTTAGAGAGAAAATAATGGTTGAGGTAGGGGGACAAAGGCCAAGTTATATGCCCATTCAATGTTGGTGTTTTCAAGGAGACCACAAGTATAGATATTATCCCCACAAAAATAGAAAAATGAGAGTTTTCCACAATGTTCAGCAAGAAGAAACAATGGAGGAAATGGGCAGTAGAATACCAAGGATCTATGCAGCCTTGGACAACAAGAAAGTTGAGTTTCAATCACACATGATTGAATTTGAAGGTATGATCAATAACCATGCCTTTACTATTTTAACTGATTCAGGGGCTAGTCATAGTTATATAGATCCTAATATGGTGGAAATTTTTCATTTTCCAAGAAAAAAGCATGGAAAATCTTGGTTAGTGCAGCTGGCTACAAGAGCCAAAAGAAAATTTACTGAAATGGTTAAATCATGTCTCATGGACATGAATGGAATGAGCATAAGGGAAGATTTGAACATCTTACCTTTAGGTTCCTATGACTGTTTAATTGGTATGGATTGGTTGGACCAACACCATGCCATTTTAGACTTCCATAACAAGGCATTCACTTGCTTGGATAAGGAAGGAAATCAAACAATAGTCCAAGGAATTCCTAGAGAAGTTGCTATCAGATAAATCTCAACAATGCAGGTGAAGAAGTTCTACAAGAAAGGCTGTCAAATATTTGCATCCCATATGGAGGAAGCATCTAGGAATAAAGTACCAAATCTTGAGGATCATGTAGTCTTAGAAGATTTTGAAGATGTGTTCAAGGAGGTACTAGGACTACCTCTGAAGAGAGATATTTATTTCTCCATAAACCTGAGGCCTAGAGCAACTCTAGTGTCAAAAACTCCTTACAGAATGAGTACATCAGAGATGAATGAGTTGCAAATGGAGTTTGAAGAGCTTCTGAAGAAGGGGTATATACGCCCTAGTATATCACCTTGGGGTGCCCTAGTCCTGTTTGTAAAGAATAACGATGGGACAATGAGATTCTACATTGATTTCAGACAGTTGAACAAAGTGACTATAAAGAACAAACATCCCTTACCAAGGATTGATGATATTTTTGATCAATTGAAGGATGCCAAGATATTTTAAAAAATAGATATCAGGTCAGGGTACCATCAGGTAAGGATAAAGGATCAAGACATCAGCAAGACTGCCGTCAGAACAAGGTATGGTCATTATGAATTCACAGTGGTGCCATTTGGGTTATCAAATGCACCCATTGTTTTCATGTGCCTAATGAATGGTGTATTCGGAGAATATCTAGACAAGTTTGTCATAGTCTTTTTTTATGATATCCTGGTGTATTCCAAGTTGGAGGAAGAGCATGAACATCATTTGAGGATGGTGTTGCAAGTGCTAAGAGAGAATCAAATGTATGCCAAATTGAGCAAGTTCTCATTTTATTAAAAGATGATTCATTATTTGGGACATATCATTTTAGAGGATGGGATAGCAGTGGACCCTGAGAAGATAGAGGCCATTAGAGGATGGTCAACACCTAAGAATGTGACAGAAGATAGATCCTTTATGGGTCTATCTGGCTATTACATGAGGTTCATTGCAAGGTTCTCCAGAATATCTCACCCCATCACTTCCTTACAAAGGATTGGGAAGAAATTTCAATGGACAAAAGCATGTGAGAGAAGCTTCTAGCAATTGAAGCAACTATTAACCAGTGCTCCAATTCTGAAGATTGCAGATCCAAATGAGGATTTCATGGTTTTTACAGATGCATGTAAGGAAGGACTAAGAGGAGTCCTAAGACATAATGGGTTTGTAATATGTTATGAGTCTAGAAAATTGAAAGAGCATGAAAGGCTCGATGCCACTCATGATTTGGAGTTGGCATCCATTTTACACACTCAAAAGAAATGGAGACATTACAAAAGGTAAAATGCTACAAAAAGTGGATCCCATTTCAAGCACTTTATGGAAGAAAGTGAAACACCCCAGTAAGTTGGAATAACCCAGTTGATAGGCTAGTGGTTGGGCTAGAGTTGCTTAAGTAAATTGAAGAGAAAATGATGAACATTAAGAAGAATTTGAAGGTTTCCCAAGACAGGCAAAAAAATTACACTGATAAGAATAGAAACCACAAGGAGTTTAAAGTGGGTGATCTTGTTTTCCTAAAAGTAAAATCCAACAAAAGTTCCATGAAGTTGGGAAACTGTTCCAAGTTGGAAACCAGATATTGTGGACCATTTTAAATCATAAAAAGGATTGGACCAGTTGATTATATGCTTGCATTGCCTGCATCCATGACTGTTCATAATGTATTTCACGTTTCATTGCTTAAGAAGTATGTCCCTGATACTAATCATGTGATTGATTGGAATGTGATTTAGGTAGAGCAACAAGGCACCTTGCAAGTGCATCCGGTGCGCATATTGGATAGGAAGAGAAAGAAGCTCTCGAATCTATCCACAGGGCTTGTAAAGTTATAGCATACCTAGTACGGTCTTGAGGACATGACATGGGAGCATGAGGATTCTATGCAGGCAGAGTACCCGCATATTTTTGAAGATTTTGAAAATCTTGTTGATATTATGTAAATGAGTTTTACTGAGGACAATGCAAAAGTAAGGGGAGGGGATTGTAATACCCCAAGAAGAGCCCCTGTGAAATGTACTAATGTTTGTAGGCTATTGAACCAAGTGTTGATAAGTTGGTAGGATTATGTGTTGTAGGTCAAAGATCCTGGATGCTAAAGACAATAAGATTGATTTTTGTATAAGTTATTATGTAGATCCTTAATAAAAATTATACATCGTTGCGTGTAGACCCACCACAAAGAAAGAGTGATTGGGGATGAAAATCCACTAGGTAGGGAAAGGGATGGGACTGAGAGGCTATAAAAGAGGGACTAATGTAGAGGGATTAATCCAACGAAATATTATAATATATTCCTAAAAAATGAAAATATTAAAGTGGGGAAAAATAAACCCAGTTATCCTAAGTTCCAAGGAAAGGGAACGAATGTTAAATGGAGTGCATGCATCTCCAGGAAGACATGTGTCAACCTAGAAACATGTAGTTAAAGATGGAGATTCAACTCATTGGGGGGCTTCACTTGGCCTCCATCGTTGACCTCTAGATATTTCATGCACCTCTGAAACCAATAACTCGGAAAGCCGATCTGTTTGTTTGAGATTTTGACGTTTGGGAGAATTAGTGTGTGTTGAGAAGAGAACTCCCGAAGCCTAAAGTTTTGAATCCTTGAAGAGTCGAAGTAGTGAGTCATGATGATGTCACCTAGAGGTGACAGGGGCCTTCTCTATACCTCCCACGTGCCCCCACCTAGAATGTTGACAACTGTACTATGTGGGCCTTGAGGTTGCATAACATAGTTAAAGGTCAGTGAGCCCACACTGGCGTTGACCATGATACATCAAGATCAATGGCTAGGAGGCATTGCGAGGAACCAAATTGCACATGAGTTAATTTATCAGGGAGGTCTTGCAATCCAAACCACGGTTTTACCAGGGGGTTACGTGTCAGCATCAAAGGAATTGTGGGATGAAAGGTGGGTTACTCCAAACCACAGATGCATGCCCCTGCAATTTGAAATGCATTAATCGATCTGACTATTCAATATATTAGTTCAAGTATGGAAACTGTGGATCCCAGTGGATGTGTGACGCTAGTTTCGAAGTCCAGAGACTTGACACTCCGAAAGAATGGTTCATAAGGGAGCGAAAGGAAAAACTTTCAAAATTTTTGTAACACCGAGGTGATGAGATGCAATTACATAACCAAAGGTGACATGGAAGTGTTTAGAGATTAACGGTTCAGGGTGTTGGGGGTGTGTGGATGTGAAATCCTACTAAGTCCCAAAGCTCCGAAGCTCCGAAGTCCCAGAGCTTAGATGCTTGAGGTTCCATAGTGAGTGTCATCTGTAGGATTCTAGCTATTCGTTGACCGTTGATCCACCCTAATTTGTGAGTTCACCAATCCGAAACTCTGAGAGATTTGTTGTGATGTGCTTTGAAAAACTCTAAATTTGGAGCCCGAAGTTTCAAGGCCCTGGTTAAGTACCCAAATCATAATCGTTGGGTCACAACCATGGTCACATCTAAACCAAGGGTCGAAGAAAAGGGGCTAGCGCCCAAAATTGTTTTTTACAAAACAAAACTAGGATTAGAAATGAAATCCCATGGGGTTCTTGACCGACCAAGACCTGGAGAAAATGGAATTTGATATTGTTTTTGTTGAATCAGATTGGTTTATTCTAGAAATTATTAAAGTTTGATAGCCTGAAAAAACTCGGTTGACCACATTTTGCAGGATTAACTGTTGACATAACCAAACTAAATTGTTCCTTGGTGCACCGAAATGGAGGGAGCACATAATTATTTTAGTTTAGAGAATGAAGTTAGAGGAATGGATGTCCATTTGGGAGTTGAAGGATCAAAATCCAATGGCATGGAGAAGAGATAGATAAGGAGTGAAACATGATGAAAATAATTGAAAGATTGCATAGAGATGTCCAGACTTACCGAGCAGATAACAAAAATCCCATGAAATCCAGGGAACAACAGGGAGAATTCAACATAAAGTTGATACAAAGCTTGAAAAGGATAGAAAAGAAATTGGATAAGGAGAGAGACTCTAGTAAATCAAGAAGTCATGGGTTTCTTGATGAGAAGAGAAAATCAAGGAGTGTTGGAAGACACCATCATCACTCCCAAGGGAACTCCAAGAGGAGGGCACACAGTAGTTCAAGCCCATCTCCTACCATAAATCATAGGATATTTGGAGTGGATGAACTGAAGGGAGAAATGAGCAAAATCAAACTGCCTATGTTTGTGGAGAGCACTAGAAGGGGGAAGATGTTGAGACATGGCTTCTTGGCATGAGGAAATATTTCCAATTGCAAAATTGTATCTCTCATCCAGAAGGAAGTATTGAAATGTATCAAATGAAAGGAAAGGCGTCCATGTGGTGGGATCAACTTGTGCAAGTGCATCACATTAAAGAGAAAAATGTTACTTGGAAGGAATTCAAGAAACACTTTGAAAATAAATAATTAACTAAGAGATACTATGACAAAAATATGAAAGAGTTATTTGAACTCAAGCTAGGCAGCATGACAATAGATGAGTATTAAAGAAGGATTCTAGAGTTGTTGAAGTATGCTCCTTTCATTAAAGATGAGTCTGTCAAAATTCATAGATATTTGAGTGAACTTCCATCTATCATAAGTGACAAGATCTAGTATGATGATCCTAAAACTATGGAAGAAACTATAAGGAGAGAAAAATGCTTATATGATCCACAAAGAGAAAAGCCCACTTTCCAGAAGGCTTGGGAGGACAAGAAGAAATTCAAGAAAGAGCAGAGGAAAAAGGGAAACAAGCCTCCCTTTTTCAGAAACAATCCTCAAGGATAACCATATTTTAGAGAGAAAATAATGGTTGAGGTAGGGGTACAAAGGTTTCTAGAGTATTAGAGAAGGTTTCTATAGTTGTTGAAGTATGTTCCTTTCATCAAATATGAAACTGTCAAAATTCATAGATATTTGAGTGGACTGCCATCTGTCATTAGTGACAAGATCCAGTATGATGATCCTAAAACTGTGGAAGAAACTATAAGGAGAGAAAAATACTTATATGATCAACAAAGAGAAAATCCCACTTTCTGGAAGGCTTGGGAGGACAAGAAGAAGTTCAAGAAAGAGAAGACACATAGGGGAAACAAACCTCCCTTTTTCAGAAACAGTCCTCAAGGATAGCCATCTTTTATAGAGCAAATAATGGTTGAGGTAGGGGGACAAAGGCCAAGCTAGATGTCCATTCAATGTTGGGGTTGTCAGGGAGACCACAAGTATAGATATTGTCCCCAAAAAAATATAAAAATGAAAGTTTTCCACAATGTTCAGCAAGAAGAAACAATGGAGGAAATGGGCAGTAGAATAAAAAGGATCTATGCATCCCTAGACAACAAGAAAGATGAGTTTCAATCACACATTATTGAAGTTGAAGGTATGATCAATAACCATGCCTTTACTATTTTCATTGATTCAGGGGCTATTCATAGTTATATAGATCCTAATATGGTGGAAATTTTTCATTTGCCAAGAAACAAGCATGGAAAATCTTGTTTAGTGAAACTGGCTACAGGAGCTAAAAGAAAATTTACTAAAATGGTTAAGTCCTGTCTCATGGACATGAATGGACTGAGCACAAGGGAAGATTTGAACATCTTACCTTTAGGTTCCTATGACTGTCTAATTGGTATGGATTGGTTGGACCAACACCATGCCATTTTAGACTACCATAACAAGGCATTCACTTGCTTGGATGAGGAAGGAAATCAAAGAATAGTCCAAGGAACTCCTAGAGCAGTTGCTATCAGATAAATCTCAACAATGCAAGTGAAGAAGTTCTACAAGAAAGGCTATCAAATATTTGCATCCCATATGGAGGAATCATCTAGGAAAAAAGTACCAAATATTGAGGATCATGCAGTCCTGGAAGATTTTGAAGATGTGTTCAAGGAGGTACCAGGACTACCTCCGAAAAGAGATATTTATTTCTCCATAAACCTGAGGCCTAGAGCAGCTCCAGTGTCAAAAAATCCTTATAGAATGAGTACATCAGAGCTAAAGGAGTTGCAAATGGAGCTTGAAGAGCTTCTAAAGAAGGGGTATATACGCCCAAGTGTATCACCTTGGGGTGCCCCAGTCCTGTTTTTGAAGAATAAAGATGGGACAATGAGATTCTACTTTGATTTAAAACAGTTGAACAAAGTGACTATAAAGAACAAATATCCCTTACCAAGGATTGATGATATTTTTGATCAATTGAAGGATGACAAGATATTTTCAAAAATAGATATCAGGTCAGGGTACCATCAGGTAAGGATAAAGGATCAAGACATCAGCAAGAACGCCTTTAGAAGAAGGTATGGTCATTATGAATTCACAGTGGTGCCATTTGGGTTATCAAATGCACCCGTTGTTTTCATGTGCCTAATGAATGGTGTATTCAGAGAATATCTAGAAAAGTTTGTCATAGTCTTTTTGTATGATATCCTAGTGTATTCCAAGTCGGAGGAAGAGAATGAACATCATTTGAGGATGGTGTTGCAAGTGCTAAGAGAGCATCAACTATATGCCAAATTGAGCAAGTTCTCATTTTATCAAGAGAAGATTCATTATTTGGGACATATCATTTGAGAGGATGGGATGGCAGTGGACCCTGAGAATATAGAGGCCATTAAAGGATGGTCAACACTTAAGAATGTGATAGAAGATAGATCCTTTATGGGTCTAGCTAGCTATTGAAGGAGGTTCAGTGTAGGGTTCTCTAGAATATCTCACCCCATCACTTCCTTGCAAAGGATTGGGAAGAAATTTCAATGGACAAAATCATGTGAGAGAAGCTTCCAGCAATTGAAGCAATTGTTAACCAGTGCTCCAATTCTGAAGATTGCAGATCCAAATGAGGATTTCATGGTTTTCACAAATGCATGTAAGGAAGGACTAGGGGGAGTCCTAAGCCATAATGGGTTTGTATTATGTTATGATTCCAAAAAATTGAAAGAGCATGAAAGACTCGATGCCACTCATGGTTTGGAGTTGGAATCCATTGTACACACTCCAAATAAATGGAGACATTACCTCATGGGAAAGATGTTTGAACTCAGGACACACCATCATATTCTGAAGTATTTGTTTGATCAGCCAACCTTGAATGCTAGGCAAAGTAGATGGCTGGAATTCCTTTGTGAGTATGACTTTGATATCAAGCATATCAAAGGAAAGGAGAACAAAGTGGTTGATGCACTCAACAGAAGAGTGCATGAACTACATGCCACAACCATTAGCATGTATCAAACTGATATTAAAGGAAGAATTTCAAAAGCTGCAAATGCAGATTTGCAGTACATGGAATTAGTAACAAAGCTACAGCAAGGTAAGCTGGAATAACCCAGTTGATAGGCCAGTGGTTGGGCCAGAGTTTCTCAAGGAAATGGAAGAGAAAATGATGAAGATTAAGAAGAATTTGAAGGTTTCCCAAGATAGGAAAAAAAGTTACACTGATAAGAATAGAAACCACAAGGATTTTAAAGTGGGTGATCTTGTTTTCTTGAAAGTAAAATCCAACATAAGTTCCATGAAGTTGGGAAACTGTTCCAAGTTGGCAACCAAATATTGTGGACCATTTTAAATCCTAAAAAGGATTGGACCAGTTGCTTATATGCTTGCATTGCCTGAATCCATGACTGTTCATAATGTATTTTATTTTTCATTGCTCAAGAAGTATGTCCCTGATACTAACCATGTGATTGATTGGAATGTAATTCAGGTAGAGCAACAAGGCGCCTTGCAAGTGCATCCGGTGTGCATATTGGACAGGAAGAGAAAGAATCTCTGGAATCTATCCATAGGGATTGTAAAGGTCCAACGTACCTAGTATGGTCTTGAGGACGTGAAATGGGAGCATGAGGATGCTATGCAGGAAGAGTACCCACATATTTTTGAAGATTTTCAAAATCTTGCTGATGTCATGTAAATGAGTTGCACTGAGGACAATGCAAAAGTAAGGTGAGGGGATTGTAATACCCCAGGTGGAGCCCCTGTGAAATGTACTGATGTTTGTAGGCTATTGAACGGAGTGTTGATAAGATGGTAGGCTTATGTGTTATAGGTCGAAGATCCTGGATGCTAAAGCCAATAAGATTGATTTTTGTATATGTTATTATGCAGATCCTTAATAAAAATTATACATCGTTGTGTGTAGACCGACCACAAAGAAAGTTTGATGGGGGATGAAGATCCACTAGGTAGGGAAAGGGATGGGATTGTGAGGCTATAAGAGAGGGACTAATGTGGAGGGATTAACCCAAGGGAATATTATAATATATTCCTAAAAAATGAAAATATTAAAGTGGGGAAAAATAAACCCAGTTATCCAAAGTTCCAAGGAAAGGGAACGAATGTTGAATGTGTTAGAAAAATAGGACTGCAGAGCATTAAAATAAAACAAATTCATAAAAAAAACACAGAAGACACACAATACAAGAGAGACACAGATTTACGTGGTTCACCCAGTGTGGGCTACGTCCAATAGAGAAATTGCCAGGTCCTTGCTTTATTATTATCCAACAAATGAAGGGATACAACCTACAGCAAAACCCATTGTAACTTCCTCTTCTTTCTCTCACAGTCTCCTCTCTCAGAATACAATATTCACCACCATCTATAGCTGCAATACATTTCCCTCATAAAAGAGGGTTTCCTTCTAGGGAAAAAAACCCTAACATGATCTCTACCGTTAGATCTGCGACCTTATAATGAACGGTCTAGATTTACAATGAAATTACAATATACTTTTACAAGGCAATTTTTTCTTCTGGGGCTTCGCCCCCAAACCCCCGCTAGGGGATTGCTTGCCCCAGACCCCCCATCTGGGGGGATAGCGCCCCCAGACCCCGCAGAGGGGGTACCCCCCCTCTGCACTCCCCCGCGTGGAAGAGTGTACATACTTCTAGAGTGTAAATACTTTATGGGGTATAAACATGACTGAAAGCAAGGACCTCTGAATCAGGAAGATAATCACACTCCACAACCAACAATCTCCCACTTGGAGACTGATCTCAACAACTCCACCACTATTGTATATGCTGGACTCTGAACCTTCTTGGACCTGGAAAATTTCTCATCTTCATCTTCATT
>JZKD02S0213650.1:937324-954018 GCA_000966675.3 Picea glauca | reverse complement strand
CCTCTGAATCAGGAAGATAATCAGGCTCCACAACCAACATAATGGAGTGCATGTAGCTCCAAGAAAATAGG
The DNA here is from genome assembly GCA_000966675.3 of Picea glauca. Taxonomy (NCBI): domain Eukaryota; kingdom Viridiplantae; phylum Streptophyta; class Pinopsida; order Pinales; family Pinaceae; genus Picea; species Picea glauca. The sequence goes on along the minus strand of JZKD02S0213650.1, from coordinate 953,947 downwards.
TGTCAACTTGGGCACATGCAGTTAAAGATGGAAAGTCAACTCATTGGGGGGGTTCGCTCCCCATTCTTCCATTCTTCACCTAACTCGCTTGGCCTCCATCGTTGACCTCTGTATCTTTCACCCACCTCTAAAACCAGTAACCCGAGAATCCGATCTGTGTTTTCTTGTGAAGCACAATGTATCTGTACTTGCCAGAGCAGTGTTGTGCCTTGTATAAATGTGGTTGCTACCTTTCCCTGAGCTATATTTAACCTTGCAATTGTCCTCACTTGATGGAATTGACCTGAACCTGGTTGAAGAGGAAGGTTGTCAAGCCTATGAGAAACTCTCTAAAGGTGAGAGAGTTTGCTGGGAAGTGATTTTCTCCTAGAGAGAGTCCAACACCAGCTACGAAGCTTTGAGAATTCCTGATGCGACCTGTTGTCAAGACCCTGAAAAGGGAAGTGGAGCAGTCAATTGATTGTGGAACAGTGAAGGTGCATATTCCCGGAGTGGAATAGGTATGTGGGAAATGAGAGTCTGTGAGTAGTGGGCATAAGAAGGCTCTTGGAGAGCATCCTTCCAGTTGCACTGTGCAGTCTCCTGTAACCTCAGCCTAGTCTAGGATTCTCTTGTCTTGGGCGGAGCTTAGTCCCAGCTCGGGGGTGACTCACTGTTGAGCATGATGAGCAACGTGGTCTAAAGTTGGGAGGTTCGTGGAAGGTTTGCACGCAATTGGTGGATATCAATTAAAAGATAAGTATCCATTCCATTTTCATTCTCATGTTATGTATTTATATATGTTGTTACATATATGGTTTTGTCTAAATTACTGCATGTATGATTTTACTGTTATTTCTGCATCAGTCTCTGTATTAAAAAAATGTGTTATTTGTCTATGGTTTTATTTATAGGCAGATGATAATTTTTATTTCGACGAGATAGCATGGCCCAGCCTGGGTGGCCAAGGGTGTTAAAACAAATTAGTATAAGAGCTAAGAGAGACGTCATGTAGTGACATGGCCTGGCATGTTGGTAGCTTGGATGTGTATGATGTTTCCATAAGAATATTTGTGTGGCATAGCCCAGAAGTTTATGGTTGGGTATGCTACAAACTGTCATCAGAGCTAGTTGGAAGAAGATAAGGTATTTGGGTAGCATTCCTTGATGGAGGTGTAGATGGTCAGGGACATTACATATGAAAAAGGTAGGAACATGACAAATATTATACGGGGTATCAAAGATCATCCAAGAAGACTCCAAACCTCTTTTGAAGATATGGAAAGATTGGGATCGTCACATTTCAAATCTCAGTACTCTGCTGACAGTAGAGTCTCCATTGATGTAGTAATACAGATGGACCTTATGTTCCCAAGATTCATTGAAGAGGAGGAGGATGAAGAACTTCTGGTAGAATTTTCATAAGAAGAATTAAAATAATTTCTTCATAGTTTTCAAAAATAAAAAATCCTCGGACTAGAGGGATGGTCTATGGACTTCTTTGTTGGTCTATATGAATTCTTTAGTTTGTACCTCCTCAGATTCATTGAAGAATATAAAATCAATGGAATCATAGCCTTAATCCCTAAGAAAGATGCCCCTGATAGTCTAGATGATTATCGATCCATCTCTTTATGCAATTGTATATATATACTTATTGCTAAAATAATAAGCAAAAGAATAAAAGGAATCCTCTCTAAATCAATTTATCAAGAACAATTTGGTTTCTTGGAGGGAAGACAAATTCATGAAGCATCAACAACATTTTTTTTTATATTGTTTAAATTCTTTCAAAGAGAAAGATAAGTGCATCAACATATATATCTATATAGAATTAAAAATGAGAAAATAAATAAAGTGCATCAACATATTGGTTAAATTAGGGTTATATTTTCCATGAGTAACTTTTATCTTGTTCATTGATTGGACTAAATTATGATCAACATTTTTCTCGATAGATTTTATAGTGTTGAAACTAGAATTACAATGAGTTTGTTCTATACATTCATTCTTAATCAAATTATGGTGCACATGTTTGTAAATAGATTTGTAGTGGTTAAATTAGAGTTATATTTTCATAACTGCTAAAGATTATTACAAAATTATAATAAAAGACACTCATGTTTTAGAATTGAAAATTATTACAAAATTATGATAAAAGACACTCATGTTTTATCTTTAGATAACTGGTAAAAGCTCCAGTTTGGTTGCATGTGAATTGACGATACCCCAGGGCAAAATATGAATGCAACACCTGGCAGCTTCCCGCCCTTCCCCAAATTCATGATTGCTATGATTGCAGTTTGAATTCATTACAAAAGTAAGGAATTCATTATAGGGTGTGAAAATCTGTTTGAATCTGTGTGTACTCTGGAATCAGTTTGAATTCATGGCTACTAGCAAGTCAATTCCCAAGATCCTCCACCACAGTTGTTTTAGTTTACTAAAAGCAAGGCCAAGAAAGGTGCAGGACGTCGGCTTGGAATCACATAGATGTTATCCGGTTGAGAATGAGAAATACCAAATTCTATAGGAACTGCGTAGCGGTGGGAGTGGAACTGCATACAAAGCCCTGTGCTTGGAATTTAATGAATTGGTGGCCATCAAGTGCATCGATCTTGAAACGTTGAAACCAAATATGGAGAATCTCGAGAAGGAATCCCGAACATTGATGCTTCTCCGCCATCCCAACGTGCTGGGTGGTCACTATTATTTCGTTGCATGTCAATTCCTCTGGGAAGTGATGCCCTACATGGTAGAAGGATCCCTTTACATCATTCTCAGGAGATCTGCGCGCAAGGCATTAGAGGATTCCATTGTAGCAACAATCCTAAAGGAGACTCTCAAGGCCTTGGATTATCTGCATAAGGCGGGTCATATTCACCAGGATGTTAAGTTCGGCAATATCTTGATCGACAATGACAGATCCATAAAGTTGGCAGACTATGGAGTATCTGCCTATATTTATGAATCCGGTGACAGGGACAAGATGATGAGACACATGCTAATGGGCTCCCTTTTTTGGATGGCGGCCGAAGTCATCCTGTGTGAAACAACAAGAGGATATGATTGCAAAGCTGACATATGGTCATTGGGCATTACAACCATGGAGCTCGCTCAAGGACGCCCTCCTTACTCTTGGAGTCAACTGATGAAAGTGATCGCGAACCTAGCCAAAGGTACTATTCCAAAGCTTACTGATGCAAAATTCTCCAAGTCGTTCCGAGAGATGGTTGCATCCTGCTTGGAATACGATTCAGTGAAGAGGTCGTCTGCTGAGAAACCGTTAAAACATCTATTCATAAAGAAGAATGCCCATTCACCTTACCATCTGGTTAAACATCTATTGAGGGGACTCCCAGAGCTACCACAACGTTTGAAAATTGTTGGGGAAGAAGACTGTCGTCTTCTCAGTGTTAAGATGCAATCTCTAACCCTGAAGATAGAGAAAGAAAAATAAATGATTGAATGGGATTTCGTGTAGAAACCCTCCGCAACTCAAAATAAACGAGTTTTCTACTTTCAAATGTTGTAACATGATTTAGTGTTACTCTTTGTAATCTAGGATGTGAAACAACAATAAAATATGTTTATCTGTTGACATCTTGTAATTGTTTCTGAATTATAAAATCTCTTTTTTTTCTTTTTTTACACTCATAAGTATTCAAATGTGTTAGTCTTCTCTTTTAACAGTTAGAATTACATCTTTAGATTTGTTAGTCTTCTTTTTTCACACAAAATTCGCATTTGTAATACAACATCCAAGTGCTTCCATTTAAAATTATAAGAGATCTGCGGTTAAATTTTAAAAACTTGCCCTGTTGTCATAATGGTGCTAACACAAGCTTTTTGTAGTGACATTACAAAAGGTCAAACATGGATTTTAAGTATTTTATCTTATTTTTTGATTCACATAACCAGTCAGAGATTATGATATTACTCCCATGAAATTCTAATTAAAAGAAATTAAAATAATATATATTTTATATAACTAAAATCTTCCATTTTATATTTTTAAGTCAAAGTTGTAGTAATGGAATTAAAATTTAAGGGGTGAATGGGGCGACTCAATGCCCAAAGTCTAGTGCAGGGAGATGGTAATATGGTCTGAAATACCTCCCATCTAAACCCCTGATCTAAAAATTGAGCCAAGATTCAGTAGGGCTTCGGAAACTAAGAATCGGTCCAATCTTTTTGCAACCTCCTTGTCTCCAGTTCTGAAATTCCTCCATGCAGGGATAGGGTAAGATACAAATCCCCCTCTGACACCAGAAAAGGGTCATGTAAAACACCTGCAGAGACCAAATCCTCCCAAAAGGAGGTCCTATTAGAATAAGGACCGTAAATCTTCACCATCGAGAAGGTTAAATTGTTATTCTTATGTTGTAACTTGATTCAAATTGTGAAGCACATGATGGAATAGGACAAAGCCTAGAAATTTGGGCTCCATCTAGTGAGCAGACCTCCTGAGAGACCTAAAGTGTTGATTGTGTTGAAAGACAAATTCCTAAGAGGTACCTTATATCAATATGTTTTGACCTATCATGAAATACCGGGTTCTTTGTCAATTTTATGCAACTTTTATTATCATAGTGAACCACCGTCATCTCGATCTTGTCACCAAACAACCCATAAACCAATTTCTGAGCCATACTACTTCCTTGCTAGCATCATTTTCTACAATGTACTCAATCTCTGTTGTACTCTGTGCAATGGATCCCTTCTTCTGGCTTGACCAAGAGATCATAGCAGATCCTAAACTGAAGCAGTATCTGAAAGTACTCTTCTGATCAACTGGGCTTCCTGCCCAGTCATCATCTGCATACCCATGCAGAAATAAACCACCACTGGATGTATATCTTAGACCTTAAGTAATTGTCCCTCTGAAATATCTCAAGATGTGCTTTACTGCCACCCAGTGTCTTTGTCTTAGTTCAATCATGAGTTGACTCATTACAACCACTGCATAGAATATATCTGGCCTAGTGTGGATCATGTACATCAATGATCCAATCAGCTTCCTATACATGGTGGGATCCACCAAATATGAACCTATATTAGAATCATGCAGCTTCCTCAGGTTGATAACCATCGGAGTAGACATGGATTTGCAATCCATCATGCCAAACCTCTTTAGTACATCCACTGTGTATTTTCCTTGTGCCGGAAATATATGGCCTTGTCTTTTCCACACTTCCAATCCTAGGAAGTGATGCATCAATCCTAAGTCTTTCATCTTGAATTCTGAGGTTAGCTCCCTCTTACACCAGGATATTAGCCCTTCATCTCCTGTTAGAAAGATATCATCAACATACATGATTAGTATAATAGGTTGGTTACCTCTTACCTTGAAGTACATATTTTCATCAACATCACTTTTCTGAAAGCCTAATCTTTTAAGAAAGCCATCAATCCTATCATACCAAATGTTGAGAGCCTACCTAATACCATACAAGGCCTTCCTTATCTTTCATACATGAGTGCCTTTGTTATGTAGTACAAAAACATCTGGTTGTTCTACAAAGATCTCCTGTTCAATATTTCCAGTCAAGAATGTCGTTTTTACATCCATCTGATGTAGCTTCCAACCAAGAACGGGAGCTAAAGCAATAGTAGTTCGAATGGAGGTATACCTAGCTACAGGGGAAAAAGTCTCTTCGTATTCGATTCCTTCTTTCTGAGTGAAGCCTCTGGATACAAATATTGCTTTGAACTTTTCCACACTTCCTTCAGCTACATGTTTGATCTTTTAGATCCATTTGGAAGAAACCAATGATTTGTCTTTTGTCCTCGGCACAATGTCCCAAACATTGTTCTTTATAATAGACCTATATTCCTCAAGAATGGAATCCTTCCACACTTGTAATTGTTTTGCTTCTTCAAATGAAGAAGGTTCGACATCACCCTATGATTCTTCTTCCTTTCCCTGAAAGTTCCTTTGGTAGAAAATATACTTTTTGCTTCCTGCACTATTTCTTTAAGCCACCCTGGCTTCCTTTTGGCTGGAGGTTCTTCAAGAGTTATTTATAACACTTCAATAGGTTAGAGGAGCTCATTACTTGGCCCTTCACGAGGTTCATCCCTCTGATCACCTGAATCTTCATTTTTAGAAGAGGGTGAAGCTGGCTGAACTGCTACTGATTCCTGCTGAAGCTCTCTGGATTTCCTAAATGCGGCTTCCTCATGGAAAGTCACATCTATGCCTACCTCTATTTTCCTTTGACTTGGTACATAAATCATGTAAGACTTGGAGTTCTCACTGTACCCCACAAAAACCCCTTTCTTTCTTGAGGGTTCCATCTTTGCCCTCTTTTCCTTAAGGACATGAATATACACACGACACCCAAATATCCTTAGATGCCCTACTTCAGGTTTGATCCCTGAGAAGACCTATTCAGGAGTCTTTTCCTTCAAGATAACATGTGGACACCTATGCTGAATATACACGATAATGGAGGTAGCTTCTGCCCATAAATAATTTGGCAGATCCTGGGCAAACATCATTGCTTTCGCTGCCTCACAAATTGTCCTGTTTTTCCTCTTGCAACTCCATTTTTACGAGGGTTATATGGCACGGTCAACTGTCTCTTGATTCCTATTGACTTGCAAAAATCCTCAAACTGGAGAGATTCAAACTCTGCTCCATTGTATGTTCTAAGGATTCTGATGTGTTTCCCTGTCTGCTTTTCAGTAAAGGCTTTATACTCTTTGAATTTATCAAATGTGTCACTTTTAGCTTTAAGGAAATATATCCAACATTTTATTTAGTAATCATCAATAAAAATGACATAAAACAAGCAACCAATGAGTGAGGGAGATGACATGGGAACACATACATCAGAATGAACCAGATCTAAGATGCCCTGAGCTCTGTTGTCACTACTAGGAAATGCTTTATTTATATTTTTACCTAGCATGCATCCTTACAAATTTCAATTTTACTAAGAGAAATAGAGGGCATGCCACTTACCATGTTCAGTAGATCCGGAAGCTCTTTGTAATGAATATGTCCATGTATTATGTGCCACAACTCGTTGGAGCTAGTCGCATCATGAGCCAATGCTTGAACTGACTGTCCTTACATGACGTACAATCCTTCACTGTGAGTTCCAATGGGTTTTGTTGTACTTAAGTGGCTAGCTTTGGCCCATAGTAGTGTTTTTTTGTCCTTGAAGATCACCCAATATCCCTTGTCCTCAAGGGTTGCAACTGATAATATATTCTTCTTGAGCCCTGGAACATATAATACTTCATCAACATGAAGTCTATCCCCAGATTACAATCTAAAGGAGATAGAGCCTACTCCCTCTATCTTGTAACATTTTTCATCCCCAAGCTCAACATGCTCTACAAAAGATTTTGTCTCGAAATATGAGAGTATCTCCTTGAATCCTTTCATGTGCTTTGATGCACCACTGTCTAATAACCAAGTTTTCGGCCCCGTGAAAACTGAACTGGATAAGGAAGAAACCAAGTAATATTCTTTTCTATTTTCTTTTTCATTAGAAAGACTTTTTTGATTTCTTTTGGATTCATCATCCTCAACAGTTGAGGCATGATGTTTCCCTTTCCTAGGATATTTCTTTCTAAACCAACAATCTTTATCAAAATGAATCAACTTATTACAACTAAATCATTTAATATTAGATGTATCAATATTATTTCCTTTAAATGTACCTTTGGTGTTTGTCTTCCTCCGCGTGCCTTTCTGGAAGGTGCCTTTCTTCTTTCCCTTGTATCTTGATGCTAAAGATGAGTGCTCTTATTTCGTTGGCTCGCGCTGGGTAGTTGTGTGACTCTCCTCCTAGAGGCAATCATGCTATAACCTCTCAAACGTGGGATGAATCTCTCTCCCACTTACACTGGATAAGAAGGTCTCCCATGAAGAAGGAAGACCGTAAAAAATGGCCTGCACTAAATCATCATCGTCCACTGTCACCCCTATGACCAAAAGCTAATCTCTAATATGGACTATCTTGGAACATAAATATGCCACTGATTCACCTTTCTCCATATTCAAATACTTAAGCTTATGCTTAAGTGTCCTCTTCTGACTTGGAGCCTGTTTCTCATACAAATTCACCAAGGTATCCATACAGTCCTTGGCAGTAATTAATGAAGTCATTGCAGGCATTATACTATCTTTGACTGAGTCAAAGATGATTCACTTGACCTTTTTCTGACTCTTTCTGAAGGCCTCTCTTCTTGCATTATTTGTGGGCTCCTCCACCACTGTGGTCACATACTACTCAAGATCATGCTCCTACAAGATATTTGTTATTCGGAGCTTCCACACATTGAAGTTGGTAGCTCCTTCAAGCCTATCCTCAGCTCTGACTGAAATGGATGATGCCATGGAATTCACACTGGAAACTTAATTAAGCTAGCTTGGATCTATGTGTACCTACTGCTTCACTTCAACATGTTTAACACACCCTAAGCTATGATACCATGTTAAATTATCTACTTGATTTCTTATGTGGATTAATTCTTTTATTTTATTCAATACTTTGATTCCATCTTAATACGCTTCAAACATACCAAATCATAACCGAATAAAAATAACTATGTATATAAGTAAACATTCACATCAACAACACATATACCCTGGGGAAACCCCGTACAGGGAGAAAAACCCCAGCAAGCGATATTCCATTATTGCATTAGTAATGTAAGATCACTTACAAATATCCACCATGAATGTTCTTCTCTTAAAGATCTTGTCAAGATGGATCTGACCTGACAAATACCTAAGATACCTTGCTGAAATACACCTCTGATATGTTGCTTCTATTGTTGATATACAACACTAATATGTTGCTGATATACGCCTCTGATATGCAACCTCTATTTCTTATATTCAACATTGATATTCTTCTTTGGTATGTTGTCTCTTTATCACTGATATGATCCTCTATTGCTTCACCTTTAACCCGCATATCAAATTGTGTTGAAGAGAGGGGTCAACCTTTTCTTCTATAGGCTGGAGAGGAGAAGAGGAGAGTGTAACAGCCTATTTCCCCCAGTCTGAAAAAATAACTATATTGGCCAAGTATTGTGGCAAACTCAGAAATGTGAATGTGTGATGTGAATGGACCTTGTGAAAAAGGTCGATGAATGTAAATAGTATTATGAATATATATATATTGTAGGAATTCTGAGAGGGGGGGTGTGTTGAAAAAGAGACCACCATAGCTAAAGAAAGGTGGTGGAAGGCACCTGGAATGGTGGCATAAACTTCCACTAAAACCAATACCGTATTTGGACTTCACTGGCCCGGGGAACCAAGAGCGGCTCGTTGGCCCCAAATTAAATGACTCACCAAGTTGGTAGGTAAAGGGATCCTCATGAGTAATGAGGGATGGAGGTGAAATTCCCATCCATAGAGTCCTCATACCTAACCACCGTGAGGAAAACTGTGCCACATGAAACCTCACCGAAAAGAGAAAAGGAAAGAAGAGTGTGTGATCAAGGGGGACATGAGGAAAAGAAGAAAGAACTCTGGAAAATACAGAGTGAGTGATAGCAGAGAAGAAGGAGAGTAACCTTTGTTCTCGGTCACTGGTGAACAAAGACTCAGTCTCACAACATCATGGTCTCATCTTGGGGGTGGCTAGTGGTAAATCCGTTGGGAGTCGCTGAGCCTATGGTTGGGTGGAAACGGGCACCCCTCTCAGTAGTTGCATCACCTGGTGTTTTTATGATAAGTGTTATATCTTGTATCTTGAAATTTATATGCTGACATGTATGTTCATAGTCTATGCAATTATGAGTGGTTTCAGTATAAGACTGTCTGCATGGTGTTTTGATTAGAAATGATGGCTGGATGTTTTTATTGGAAAGACCACATATGGCTTATGTTTATATATGTATATATATATGTGTGTGTGTGTGTGTATATATATATATATATGTGATTAACTAATACAAATTTTCAAGTCTTCTCTTAGGATATTTGTTCCTATGTTTGTCCTACCTGATGCCTTGGATAGATTTCCTCACGAAGGCGCCCTTTCGAGACCACTTCCTTACCTTCGAGAAGACCTTTCAGTCCGGTCTTCAAAACTTGAAGTAAATTACCTGAGGATCCGAAGGAGGACGTTATAGCTTAAGCCTTAAACTCTTGCACGAGGGAGAATGGTCCTCATAGATCCCAACATTTTGGCATTTCGGTACCCAGAGTACCCAAGGGCGAGTCCCCTTGCATTTGCAAGTCCCAAAACCCTGACTTGCAAAATTTTGAATTATTAGCGTGGGAGTATCTGGATCATCCTTTTATAAGGGCACGTGGTGGTCAGTAAGCATTTTGGCGTTTCAGCACTCGGGGAATCAAAGGGCAAGAACCTTGGTCATCGTGAGTCATGAAATCCTGACAACCGAAACCCCAAAATAGTTTAAAGTGTGGATAAGTATCGATTGACGGATGAGATCCTGTCGGAAGATCTAAGGTTAGTCGTGACCGTTAGATTGGAGGAAGAAACAAGGGCGTTAAATGCCTCAACCCTTTTCTTTTATCTTCATGAGTAGCAAATAAATCGGGACCGTAGATCCAAAGGTTCGTGGGAGTACCTAGACCGTCCATTTATAAGGACACGTGGCTGCTAGTAAGCGTTTTGACATTTTGGCACCCGAGAAATCAAAGGGAAAGAACCCTGGACATCACAAGTCACGAAATCCCGACGACCAAAACCCCTAAATAGTTTAGGATTTGGATGAGATAGGATATTTCAGCACTTTGGGGCCTAGAATACTTAAGTGCGTATTCCCTTGTGCTCGCGAGTCCCGAAATCCCGATGGGTGAAATCCTGAAAGGACAATATGCATGTATGTTACAATATTTCGACATTTCGGTACCCAAAATATCGAAAGGCATATTCCTCTTGTACTCGCAAGTCCCGAAATCCTGACTTGTGAAATCCTGAAATGTTAGTGTGTGGGTAAGTTATGAGTTTTTGGAGTTTCGGCTCCTAGGAAACCCAGGTGCGAGACCTCCTATTGTCGCCTGTCCCGAAATCCCGATGGAGGAAACCCCGAAATAGTGAAGCATGTTTAGAGGTGGTGTTTCAGAGTTCGGCTCCTGGAAGATCCCGATGTGAGACCTCTTGTCATTGCATCCCTCGAACTCCCGACTTGTGAAACCCTGAAGTATGAAACTTTGAAAATAAGTATCGGGCCACTAGAATTAATGTTTCAGTGTTTTGGCACTCATGACATCTAGAGGAAAATGTCTTGTCCTTGCATATCACGAAATCTCGATAGGCGAAGTCCCGAAATGGATTAGCACATGTAGTTTTGGCATTTCGGTTTTTTGGTGCCTGGGACTCTTAGAGGTCAGTGTTCCTCATATTCGCTAGCCGTGAAATTTTGAGGGATGAAACCCCGAAATGAAAAAAGGACTACCTGTACCTCGATTTCCCGTATCGTGAAAGTCGATGAGTACCCTCTGATAAGGCCTATGGCCATAACCGTTGATCATATGAGTGCAGATAAGGGGATGGCAGGGTCTGTATCAGGCCCCATAGGGATTCGGGGAACTATGTTCCTCGGAGAAAAGAAGAAAAAGGTCAAAAATTTATTATGCCATAGTGGGTGTGTTACAAATTGGTATCAGAGCATGGTTACAACACTTGGCCTGCTTGGGCTCATGAACGGGTTGTGCAGAGACTCCATTCAGAATACTATTAAAAGGAGTAACCCCACTATCTTAGCCTTCTTAATTAAAAGTCAATGTTAATAATGAAAAACTCCTATGGTGTGTGTGCATGTGAAAAATATGAATTATGTACTAGGTATAAATGAATATAAACATTGACTAACAACAAATGTTTTTCTTTTGCACACAAAGTAGAAGATTAACCGCGGGAAATTATCAACGCATAGTATGGTGACTCACCATGAAGTGGGAGAGGGCCTCCACAATAGATACGAAGAGTCTGATGAAAGGAGGGCAGTAGGGACCCCTCCAGATCTAGCTGAGACTGTGAGGAGTCTCATGGTCGAATAACAAAGCTGCAAGGCTGACAATGAAAGGATGATGAAAGAACAAAAAAACAAAACAGAAATTAATGTAGTTTTACTGCAGAGTTTATCCGATCTACAAAGACAAATGCAGCATGAACTTGAAACTCATAAATAGGGTCATATCAGTGGCCACACTGAGAGGAGCACCTCGAAAAAGGTCCACCCTAGAGGTAAAGGACAAGCGACGGATGATTCCTCTGAGAAGGAAGTGGGCGATTTGGAGGGCTCTTCTAGTAGCAGAACCAATTCCCATTCCCGAAGGAAACAAAAGAAGGAAAATTTTTCCAAAGGTTGTAAATTCGAAGAATTCAGAAAATCCAAACCACCCTCCTTCGACGGTGAAATAAAGAAGGGAGAGGAAGCAGAGGCTTGGCTTCTTGGACTAAAGAAGTATTTCAGAGTCCATGACTTTTCAGCAAATATGAAAGCCCAAGTGGCCACCTTCAACTTGAACGGAAAGGATTCCATTTGGTGGGAAGACATTAAGAATGTGAAAGGGGTTCGTGAAGAGGACCTGTCTTGGGAACGGTTTGAGAAATACTTCCAGAAGAAGTATCTGTCAGAAAAATATTTCGACGAAAAGACTAAAGATTTTTATGAACTCAAACTAGGACAACTCACTATAGAATAATATGTCAACAAATTCCTCAATTTTTTGAGGTATGTACCCTATATAAAAGAGGAAAAGGAAAAGGTGCAATGCTTCATCAGTGGAATACCTAAGGACTATCGGAAAATAATTGAATTTGATGAGCCAAAGACTCTAGAAGGAACTATTCGAAAGGCAACCTATTGTCATGAATAGTTTGGGCATCGAGCAGAACCTCACGAAGGATGGAAACAAAAGAATAGTTCAAAATTTCAGAAAAAGGGGATTAAATCCCCAGGATTTAAGAACTATAAGAAGAACCCAAGAATGATCTTCCCAGCCCGGAGTATGCTCTAGTAGAATTTTCCCTCCTTGAGCGGAAATAAAACTTCTGGACCCATATCAGTGAAGATTGATAACCCAAAGAGAGAACCTTTGAAATGATGGGGTTGCAGGGAAGAACCTCTATTGAGATACTGTCCACACCGACAATAGAATAGTCGGAGGATTTATAACATCCAGGAAGCTACTACCATCAATGATGTGGCTAGTAGTGTGCTGCAAATTTATGCAGCCTTGGATAATAACCAAGCTGACCACCAAGCTTCAGTGGTGGAAATAGAAGGTATGATTTCCAACCATCTAGTGTCTGTTTTGATTGGCCTTGGTTCAAATTTGAGTTATATATCCCCTAAAGTTGTTGATAAGTGTAAACTACAACCACAAAAACATACTGAGCCATGGTTGGTATAGTTAGCCACTGGAACCAAAAGAAGGGTAGCAGAGGTTATACCATCCTGCCAATTGATGTTGGGTAGATTCCCCACCCAAGAAATACTTAACTTATTACACCTGGGATCGTATGATCTGTTGATTGGTATGGACTGGCTAGCTGCCCATAAAGCCAGATTGGATTGTTACCATAAAACCTTAGAATGTGTAAGTAAAGAAGGGAAAAAGATAACCCTTCAAGGGATCCAAAAACCTGTCTCAGTGAGACAAATATCATCCCTGCAAATGAGAAATTATTACCAAAAGGGATGTCCCCTATATGCAATACAGGTGTTGAAAACAATCGAAGGTGACAAATCAATCCCTAACGATCACCCTATCCTGAGAGAATATAGAGATGTATTTCTGGAAGAGGTACCAGGTCTACCTCCGAGAAGGGACATATAATTCTCGATAGAACTTACACTGGGAGTGGTGTCGTTGTCTAGGACACCCTACTGGATGAGCACACCTGAGTTAGTTGAACTCAAATTGTAATTAAAAGAAATGATGGATAAAAGTTATATTCGAACCAATGTGTCTCCATGGGGAGCACCAGTCTTGTTTGTGAAAAAGAAGGACGATACCCTTAGACTGTGTATAGATTATAGACAACTCAATAAGGTAACCATAAAGAACAAGTACCCCTTGCCCAAGATCGATGACATGTTCGACCAATTGGGGGGTGCATCTATTTTCTCAAAGATTGACTTGAGGTCGAGATACCATCAAGTCCGAATCAAGGGTGAAGATATCCATAAAACTACCTTCTGAACGAGGTATGGTCACTATGAGTTTGTGGTAGTGCCATTTGGGTTGACCAATGCCCCTGCCACTTTTATGTTCTTGATGAACAATGTACTCAGCAAATTCCTAGACAAATTTGTGCTTGTTTTTATTGACGATATATTAATTTACTCCAAGAACATAAAAGAGCATGAAGAGCATCTTAGACTTGTGCTACAAGTGCTAAGAGAACATCAACTCTATGCCAAATTCAACAAATGTGAATTCTTCCAGAAGAAAATACATTACTTAGGCCATGTTCTATCTGAAGAAGGAGTAGCAGTAGGCCCTGACAAAATCAGGTCTATCATGGAATGGCCTACCCCAAAGGATGTTTCAGATATCAAATTCTTTATGGGATTAGCAGGATACTATAGGAGATTTATAAAAGGATTCTCCAATATTGGTTGTCCAATCACTGCCCTCCCGAAGAAGGGGACAAAATTCCTATGGACACATAAATGTGAAGAAATATTTCAAACCCTGAAACATCTACTGACCCACACACCCGTGTTGAAGATTTCTGATCCCGAAGCCGACTTCCTCATGTGCACATATGCCTATAAGGAAGGGCTCAGAGGAGTCCTTATGCAGGGAGGAAGTGTGGTCTGCTATGAATCCAAAAAATTGAATGAGCATGAAGTCAACTATGTGACCCATGATCTAGAGATGGCTTCCATAGTGCATGCCTTGAAAATGTGGAGGCATTACCTCCTCAGAAGAAAATTTGTACTTATGACAGATCACTGTGGATTACAATACCTGCTTGATCAACCAAAGCTCAATGCTTGAAAAGCTAGGTGGATGGCCCTCCTTAGCGAGTTTGATTTCAAAATCAAACACATTAAAGGAAAGGAAAATAGGGTGACCAATGCCCTTAGCAGAAGTATGAAAACAATTCATCTGGTCGTGGTGAGTACCTGCGAGACGGATGTCAAAGAAAGAATCAGGAATGCACAAGAGACAGACACATTCTTCTAGACCGTGACCTCATACCTACATCAAGAACTCACAGGGATAAAGTATGAAGTCCACCAGATGACATAAGAAGGTCTGCTCACTTACCGAAGTAGATTGTACATTCCAAATTGTGATGACTTGAAGAGGTTCATACTGGATGAACTACATAAAAGACCCTATTCTGGTCATCCAGGATACCAGAAAATGATCACGGCCACCAGGAAACAATTCTATTGGCCTAGATTGAAGAAAGACATAGCCGAGTACCTAGCCAAATGCATAGAATGCCAATAGTTTAAAGCAGAACATCGACACCCGACAGGATTATTACAACCTCTACCAATCCCAAAATGGAAATGGGAAACCATCTCCATGGATTTCATCACCATATTACCAACCTTGACCAAATACAATGACGCCATCATGGTAGTGGTGGATAAATTGAGTAAGTCTTCTCATTTCATCCCCGTCAAATCAACTTGCAAGGCAATAGATATCGACCATGTATTCATGAAGGAGATATTCAGGCTGCATGGTATGCCGAAAGGGATCTTGTCTGACAGAGACACGAAATTTACTTCCAACTTTTGGAAATCACTAATGGCTGGTTTAGAGACCAAGTTGTTGTTTAGCACCACCTATCACCCTCAAACCGACAGACAGACAGAAAGAGTGAACCAAATACTTGAAGACATGCTAAGAATGCATGTAATGCATCAACCCAAGAAGTGGGAAGACTACCTGCCACTAGTAGAATTTGCCTACAACAACGGCTACCAAGCATCCTTAAAGATGAGTCCCTTTAAAGTCCTTTATGGTAGACCATGAAACACTCCAGTCAGCTGGAGTAATCCTATAAACATGATTTCTTTTGGATCCAACATGTTGAAATAAATGGAATAGTAGGTGACTCAGATAAAACAAAACTTGAAGGTCGCTCAGAACCGACAAAAAAGTTATGCCAACCAAAAGAGAACTCCAAGAGAGTTCAAAGCGGGAGATCATGTATATCTCAGAGTTAGGCCCAGGAAAAGTTCCCTAAAAATGGGAGCTTGTGCCAAGTTAGCAACTCAGTATTGTGGACCCTTTGAGGTTCTAGATAGAGTGGGACCTGTAGCCTATAGGCTAGCACTTCCTCCCATAGTAAAAGCACATAATGTTTCCCATGTTTCATTATTAAAGAAATATGTACATGATGCTAATCATATAATTGATTGGTCTGTGATCCAGGTGGAACCGAAGGGAGAATTTCTACCAGAACCTCAATGCATATTGGACAGAAAGGAAACCCCACTCCGGAACCGAACCATTGCACAGGTCAAGGTGCAGTGGAAACATTTTGGCCTAGATGAGGCTACATGGGAAATGGATGATGCCATGAAACGAGAATATATTATTTTGTTTACATCTGTACATGCATGTCAAGTTGATAGATAGAACATCAAGGATGATGTTCCTTTAAGGGGGAGGGAATTGTAACACCTTGTTTCCCCCAGTCTGTAAAAATAACTATACTG
>JZKD02S0213650.1:914295-937274 GCA_000966675.3 Picea glauca | reverse complement strand
TAGAACAGAGTGAGAATTTTTTTCTGAGTGATTGGAGTTTATTGTTAATCATTGTTTTGATTGCTACATGAAACAAACTCTTAAGTTAATCTCTCTAATTCATAAGCCTGGAATGGCCCTGAAGTAAATGACTTGATAGGTTGGTAGGTAAAGGGATCCTCATGAGTAATGAGGGATGGGGGTGAACCTCCCATCCGTAGAGTCCTCAAACCTTACCACCTCAAGGAAAATTGTGCCACACGCAACCCCGTCGAAAAGAGAAAAGGCAGGAAGAGTGTGTGGTACAGGGGGACGTGAGGGAAAGAAGAAAGAAAACTGGAAAATCAAGAGTGAGTGATAGCAGAGAATAAGAGAAGTAACCTTCATTCTCAGCCACTGGCGAACAAAGACTCAGTCTCGCGACATCGTGGTCTCAGCTTGGAGGTGGCTAGTGGTAAATCCGTTGGGAGTCGTTGAGCCTACGGTTGGGTGGAAACGAGCACCCCTCTCAGTAGTTGCATCACCTGGTGTTTTTTTGATAAGTGTTATATCTTGTCTCTTGAAATTTATATGCTGACATATATGTTCATAGTCTGTGCAATTATGAGTGGTTTCAGTATAAGACTATCTGCATGGTGTTTTGATTAGAAATGATGGCTGCATGTTTTTATTGGAAAGACCATGTATGGCTTATGTTTATATATGTATATATATATGATTAACTAATACAGATTTTCAAGTCTACTCTTAGGAGATTTGTTCCTTTGTTTGTCCTACCTGATGCCTTAGATAGATTTCCTCATGAAGGCACCCTTTCGAGACCACTTCCTTACCTTCGAGAATACCTTCCAGTCTGGTCTTCAAAACTTGGTGTAAATTACTTGAGGATACAAAGGAGGATGTTATAGCTAAATCCTTAAACTCTTGCACGAGGGAGAATGGTCCTCGTAGATCCTTACATTTTGGAATTTCAGTACCCGGAGTACCCAAGGGAAAGTCCCCTTGAATTCGCAAGTCCTGAAACCCCGACTTGCGAAATCTTGAATTATTAGTGTGGGAGTATCTGGACTGTCCTTTTATAAGGGCATGTGGCAGTCTATAAGCATTTTGGTGTTTCGGCACTCGGGGAATCAAAGGGAAAAAACCTTGGTCATCGCGAGTCATGAAATCCCGACAACCGAAACCCCAAAATAGTTTAAAGTGTGGATACATATTGATTGACAGACGAGATCCTTTCGAGAGATCTAAGGTCAATCATGACTATTAGATTGAAGGAAGAAACGAGGGCGTTAAATGCCTCAACCCTTATCTTTTATCTTCGTGAGTAGTGAAGAAATTGGGACCATAGATCCAAAGGTTCGTGGGAGTACCTAGACCGTTCATTTATAAGGACACGTGGCTGTCAGTAAGCGTTTCGATGTTTCGGCACCCAGGAAATCAAAGGGAAAGAACCCTGGACATTGCGAGTCGCGAAATCCCGATGACCAAAACTCTGAAATAGTTTAGGATTTGGATGAGATAGGATATTTTGACACTTCGGGGCCCAGAATACCTAAGTGCATATTCATTTGTGCTCGCGAGTCTCGAAATCTCGATGGGTGAAATCCTGAAAGGACAATACGCGTGTATGTTACGATATTTCATCATTTTGGTACCCAGAATACCGAAGGGCGTATTCCCCTTGTACTCGCAAGTCCTGAAATCTTAAAATGCTAGTGTGTGGGTAAGTTATGATTTTTTGGAGTTTCGGCTCTTGGGAAACTCAGGTGTGAGACCTCCTACCGTCACATGTCTTGAAATCCCGATGGAGGAAACCTCGAAATAGAGAAGCATTTTTATAGGTAGTGTTTCAGAGTTTGGCTCCCAGAAGATCCTAATGTGAGACCTCCTGTCATCGCATCCCTTGAACTCCTGACTTGCGAAACCCCAAAGTATGAAACTTTTAAAATAAGTATAGGGCCACTAGAATTAATGTCTCGGGTTTTTGGCACTCGGGAAATCTAGAGGCAAATGTCTTGTCCTTGCATATCGTGAAATATCGATAGGAGAAGTCCCGAAATGGATTAGCACACGTGGTTTTGGCGTTTCAGTTTTTTGGTGCCCGAGACTCTCAAAGGTCAGTGTTCCTCATATTCGCTAGCTGCAAAATTTTGAGGGATGAAACCCCGAAATGAACAAAGGAATACATGTACCTTGATTTCCCGTATCGCGAAAGTCGATGAGTACCCTCCGATAAGGCCTGTGGCCATAACCGCTGATCATATGAGTGCAGATAAGGGGATGGAAGGGTTTGGATCAGGCCCCGTAGGGATTCGGGGAACTATGTTCCTCGTAGGAAAGAAGAAAAAGGCCGAAAATTTATTATGCCGTAGTGGGTGTGTTATAGAGAGGCTTGAAATAGTAAGTTGTTTTCATGCTTTAATCATAACTCAACTTCATACTTTAGTTCGAACTTAGAACTAGACTTGAGACTAGTATACTCTAGTTCGAAAATAGAACTAGACTTGAGACTGGTATACTTTAGTTCGAAAATAGAACTAGACTTGAGACTGGTATACTTTAGTTCGAAAATAGAACTAGACTTGAGACTTTAGTTACAACTCAACATTACACTTTAGTTCGAAAATAGAACTAGAATTAAGACTTCAGTTGCAACTCAACATTACACTTTAGTTCTAAAATAGAACTAGACTTAAGACTTTAGTTGCAACCCAACATTACACTTTAGTTCTAAAATAGAACTAGACTTAAGACTTCAGTTACAACTCAACATTACACTTTAGTTCTAAAATAGAACTAGACTTAATACTTCAGTTACAACTCAACATTACACTTTAGTTCTAAAATAGAACTAGACTTGAGACTTCAGTTACAATTCGACTCTTTACAAGGCAATTCAAAATTCTCTTCATGGTAAATAATGTTACACGTGCCAATGCACTAGATCAATACATTTATATCATTTGAAATATTAGGAATATCATTTGTTTCTATCTCATAGGAATTTTATATTCAACCTAACTTTTGATAGATGCCTTGACTTTTTCTCATGGCTCACAAGGCTTGACTAGACTCACAGAGGTTGTACGTTCCCCCTGACTTTTGCACTAGTCTGTCTATGATCATAGACGTTGTGCATCCCCCCTGACTTTTTCACTAGACTGTCTATGCTCACAGAGGCTGTACATTCCCCCTTAATTTTTCATTAGACTCACATACCATATCGTTCATCCTGACTTTTGGTTTGACTCACAGAGGTTGTACGTTCCCCTTGGATTTTGTCAATACCTCACAAGATATTTGTATTTATTTTTTGGAGATTGTAAAATAGATCTTGAGCGTAGCTCTCATCTGTCGGCTATAGACATTTATTGTATTAAATGTAAAGTAGTTGTATCTCTTGATTTTTATTAGATAGCTTAGAGTGTAGGAGGAAAATCCTAGAAAGCTCCCTCGCATGTGTTGTATTGTAAGAATGACTCTCATTGTAAGTTGTAGAGAAAGAGAGAACCTAAAAGAACAAAGATTGTAGAAGATTCTATAAGCATATAGTTGTTTCTATAGAACCCATGTAAATATGCACTTGGATTAATATAAAGAAAGATTTGATCCAATTTCATGTTGTTGTGATGAATATTGTTTGCATCTATTGAATGGTATGTTTACAGTTTGATTATATTCTTTGTTATGCATTTGTTTCAATGCTATGTGTGTGTATTATCGAGATTTCATGTTGAATGTATGAAGTCCATGAGAGGAGGAGTACGAGTTTCAATTGTTTCTCATCCTTAGAATTCCTGCAAGGAGTGCAATGAAAGTCCGTAAGGAGTGCGTTGACAAGATTATGAGTTTTATCTTAGAAAATCTCAGGAGGGATACCATTGTTCTCATACCAGTAGAAGTGCAAGCATAGCATAGAGCCGTGCAAGGTCTGCGTAGGTCGGTTGAAGTCTTAGAATTTACCAACCAAAGGGGAGAGATTGAAGAATTGATGTTGCAAGAAGTGCACAGAGTTGGAAGTGTTGAATAACCAGAGGTTATTGTGAATTCCGCAAGGAGTGCATGCAAGAACCCTTATAAATCCTTGAGTTTGAAGGAGGAACGAGGGTTGGATTCGCCTCGTAGAATCAAGTTTAGGAGAAAAGACGCCAATTCATTTGGCCAAGAGTCTTTGAGAAGTCT
The DNA here is from genome assembly GCA_000966675.3 of Picea glauca. Classification (NCBI taxonomy): domain Eukaryota; kingdom Viridiplantae; phylum Streptophyta; class Pinopsida; order Pinales; family Pinaceae; genus Picea; species Picea glauca. The sequence continues at coordinate 933,113 of JZKD02S0213650.1, read as the reverse complement.
AGACAGACGGTTGAAACTCTCAGAGGGAGAATCATCGATGTTTCGTGAGTCGTTGGATCTGGTAGATTAGTGGAGAGGTGAAAGCGAACACTTTCTACATTCGAAAGATCAAGAGAGAGAATAGATGTGAGATCTGGATCAATGAGGGTCATTGATCTTGTGTTTGAATTTTTTCGTTTCAGAATTCGGGGTTGTGGAGAAAGTTGTGACGAGGAGGCAAGAATCACGAAAGCCCAATACGCGAAATCCCGATGGGATTTGGACCGTTAGATCATAGAAATATTTGGACCGTCGATCCGCAGCAAAGAAGTCACGAGTTTAGACTTTGGGGAAAAGGAGGATCATTGCATCGTGAACTCACGATTTGCGAAATCCTGACGTGCTCGGAGGTGGACCCCATCACGTGGCCGAGGTCACATAGTGGATACATAGAGGGAGGAGCCAAAGATCCGTTAGCCCTTTTCAAGGTTTTGGGGATTGAATGAGTTAGAGGAACTCACATCATAAATCGTGAAGTCGTGAAACCTAAAATACCTTTTCGGGTGAATATTGTGGTCACGTCAGTTGGTCACGTGGGTAAGAGTTCACGCCTAGTTCATGTTCGAAAAGGTGTAACTCCTAAGAAGAACCTGTGGAAACACTTGTGTGTTGAATATTCCTGTGGGGAATCAAAGAGTCAATCAGACTTGAAGGGGAGATTAAGAACGATCCTTAGACCGGGAGGTCAAGTAGAACCTGCTGAGGTGGGGGTGTTGCGACACATCCACCATTAATCGATGATGGATCCTTATCCTTGGGAATGCACGTGTCTAATGTAAAAAATTTAAATTTGGCATCATAGACAGTCATTCTCCAATGATAGGCCATATGGGTCACTTTGAGGATAGCTAGGGAAGTTTGGAGAATCAACCAACATCCCACTAGCTATAACATTAATGTTCCTTTATTTAAATTTAAAATGTTTTCAAAATGTGCGCTGGTGCATTCCCAGCTATCCTCCACTTTTGCGCTTTCATTATTGGCTTGCTTACGATGCTCCTACATCATACTCCTCTGGATAAAAAATTCATGAACTCTTGTTCATTAGCTTCTGCACTGTCTGTCCATGTTTTTGGATACTTGCTTCACTTTCCCAACTGGCATCCTCAATCAAGTTTCCTTTCCACTTTATCAGATACTCAAAATATGTCTTTCTCTGGGTGTTCTTTCTAACTCTTTGATCAATGATCTTTTCCATCTACGGCCTTTCAACTACATGCATCTGTTTCACCCACTAAACTTATTTTTGGTCCTATGATCCCTCTATTTCATTTTCTCTGTAAAGATACATATCTTGTACATTGAATATGGGCGATATTCCTACCCCATCCGACAATTCTATTTCATAAGCATTGGCCTCAAATTTCCTCAAAATCTTACACGACCCTATCATTTTCATCTTTGTGTGGCATATCATAGTAGTCTATGGCTGGGTATGCTACAAATTGGTATCAGAGATAGTTGGAAGAAGATAAGGTATTTGGGTAGCGTTGCCCAACAGAGGTGTAAATGGTCGAGGACATTACATATGCAAAAGGTAGGAAAATGACAAATATTATATGGGGTATCAAAGATCAGTCAGGAAGACTCCAAACCTCTTTTGAAGATATGGAAAGATTGGGATCATCACATTTCAAATATTAGTACTCTCCTGACAGTAGAGTCTCCATTGATGTAGTAATACATATGGAACTTATGTTCCCAAGATTTGTTGAAGAGCAGGAGAATGAAGAACTTATGGTAGAATTTTCATAAGCAAAATTAAAAGAATTTCTTCATAGTTTTCAAAAAGACAAAATCCCCGGACTAGATGGTTGGTCTATGGACTTATTTGTTGGTCTATATGACTTCTTTAGTTCAGATCTATTTAGAGTCATTAAAGAATATAGAATCAATGGTTTCATTCACCCCTCTTTCAATGCTACCTTCATAGCCTTAATCCCTAAGCAATATGCTCCTGATAGTCTAGATGATTATCGATCCATCTCTTTATGCAATTGTATATATATAATTATTGCTAAAATAATAAGAAAAAGAATAAAAGGAATCCTCTCTAAATCAATTTCTCAAGAACAATTTGGTTTCCTGGAGGGAAGACAAATTCATGAAGCAATTGGTGTAGCATAGGAAGTCATGCACAGCATAAAGACCCAGAAGAAAAAAGGGGCAGTGTTGAAGATAGACCTCTCAAAGGCTTATGATCAAGTCAATTGGATTTACATGAGACTACTTCTTACTCATCCAGGTTTTGGTATTCCTTTTATAAACTAGATCATGAGTTGCACCACCATGATCTCTTTTGCAGTTCTCATAAATGGAGCAACCACTCCTTTCTTTCAGGATGAGCGGGGACTACGTTAGGGATGCCCTTTATCCCCTCTTCTTTTCTTACTAGTGGCAGAAGGTTTAAGTAGGGCTCTTTTGGAAGACAAAAAATTCATATCCTTCTTAGGTATTCCCCTTTCCCACCTTCTTTCCCTCACTCACTCATTTTTTGTTGATGATTTTATAATTTTCTGCAATGGCCTAAGGGGATATGCTGAACAATTACACTCAATTCTAGAATTGTTCAGTTGGACTACATGCATGCTTATAAACAACTCAAAATCTACTCTCTCCACTCACCTAATGGAACCAGAAGAAATTCATTTTTACAAAGGCCTTTTTCCTTATCTGGAAAAACCATTGGATGAAGGATTAAAATATTTGGGTTTTCATCTAAAACCAAACTCTTACTCCAAAGAAGATTGGAATTGGTTACTATCAAATCTTGAAAAAAGGTTAAAATCTTGGAGTTTCAGGTGGTTATCCAGAGTAGGCACGTTAATCTTGGTTAAAATAGATAATTTGCATTATAGGCTTAAATAGATAATTTTTTTACATTTGCATGTCATACTAAACATATTACTAAGAGCATAAGTAGTCAATAAAAAGACTATGTAATAATTGTTTAACTATATTAAGACAGGTTTTATTTTTAAGATAATTGTTAAAATTGGATTAAAAAATTATTACAAAATTATAATAAAAAAGACACATGTTTTATTTTTGGAATAACTGTTAAAAATTAATTAAAAATTATTACAAAATTATAATAAAAAACACTCATATTTTATCTTTAAATAACTGCTTAAAATTATTACAAAATTAAAGTAAAAGACACTCGTGTTTTATCTTTAGATAAGAGCTAAATATTATTACAAAATTATAATAAAAGACCCTCATGTTTTAGAATTAAAAATTATTACAAAATTATGATAAAAGACACTCATGTTTTATCTTTAGATCACTGCTAAAAGCTCCAGTTTGAGTGCATGTGAATTGACCGTGCTCCAGTTTGACTAGTATTATCAAGGTTGCCTCGACCCCCAAGAATGGTTGAAGATTACCCCAGGGTCAGGTTGGTGCTCCCTTTGTAAGGGAGTGGAGGAAAATTATTTTCATCTTTTTCTGAGATTCCTCTTTTATATCCAATCTTGGCGAATTGTCTCCTCGGTAATGAGTTTTTCTTGCTCAAGGAGAGCTTCCATAAAGAAGCCTAGAATTAATGGGTTCAAAATCTTAGGAACAAAAGTATTAAGTCACTACCCCTTCTCATCACTTGGGGAATTTGGATTGCCAGAAACTTTGTTATTGTCAAGGAAAAAGACTCCCTTCTAGATATTATTGTAGCCAAAAGTCTTTTTGTCTTAGCACATTTTCCTCAAGAGAAAGTTTTACCTTCTCCTAAACATGTCATGGAAGAAAGAATAAACTAGACTAGACCTTGGGATTTTTTCGATGGGCCTTCCAAAGACCTCGGAGTCCACTCTGGGGGTGGGGGAGTCCTCCATCTTTCTTCAACTCATTTTTATAATATAAAATCGGGATTGGGGCAGGGATCCAATAATTATGCAGAAATTATGGCTTTAAATTTTCTTCTCTCTTTTGCTGGGGAAAGGGGGATAACAAAAATTCAGATCTTCAGGGATTCTTTGGTGATCATCAATTGGATGAGGAAAACACAAAGATGACACAACATTTTTCTTGCTTCTCTTCTTGAAGAAGTCTTTTTAATTACAGAGATATTTACAAATTTGTCTTTCACCCATGTCTAAATCGAAAGAAATGGAGCAACAAACTCCTTATCTAAAGAGGACACTTCTATGGCTCATGGGTAGTGACACATCTTAGAGTTACAGATGGTTAGAGAGAGGAACATTATCACAGGCCCTTTATTGACCAAAGGGTTAAGCGGGACTAAAATGCTTTAACAAAATATTTATTCATTTTTTGTATATTGTTTAAAGTCTCTCAAAGAGCAATATAAGTGCATCAATATTTTTGGACAAGGAAAACATGAGACACATATCTGTTTCCTTTTTGCTCTTCCTCCTTAAGGGGCAGTTCATTATGTGGTTACAAGATATGCCATCAAGCCTCTTAGTTTTGTTCAGAATGTATAACAGTCAACATATATATTTTACTGGTCTATGTATCATGACAAATAGGTTTCAACGTTTGTAAAAACTTTTTGGGACTAAATGCATGTTCTTACATGCATATTACTACTTGTAAATTTTCATTTCTTAATATAATTTATGCTTTTTCCTTTGAATATATTACTATTATTACATTTTCTAAGAATTATAACAACATTTCATTCAAATGTCAAAGTGCAAATAGATAATTTGCATTATAGGCTTAAATAGATAATTTTTTTACATTTACATGTCATATTAAACATATTACTAAGAGCATAAATAATCAATAAGAAGACTATGTAATAATTGTTTAACTATATTAAGACAGGTTTTATTTTTGAGATAATTATTAAAATTGGATTAAAAAATTATTACAAAATTATAATAAAAAACACTCATATTTTATCTTTAAATAACTGCTAAAAATTATTACAAAATTAAAATAAAAGACACTCGTGTTTTATCTTTAGATAAGAGCTAAAAATTATTACAAAATTATAATAAAAAACCCTCGTGTTTTAGAATTAAAAATTATTACAAATTAGAATTAAAAATTATTACAAAATTATGATAAAAGACACTCATGTTTTATCTTTAGCTAACTGCTAAAAGCTCCAGTTTGAGTGCATGTGAATTGACCGTGCTCCAATTTGACTAGTATTATAAGGGTTGCCTCGACCCCCAAGAATGGTTGAACATTACACAAGTTAGAAATATTATTTCGTAAATTATTTTGGGATAGTTATTTCATATACGTGGATGACTTGGGTTTTAATTCTAGGGGTTTTGGATAAAAAAAAAAAACTTAAGTTTAACATATATAAATTTCTTGATTATGAGTTTCTTTTAATATGGATATATCCATATATCCCCATAACATTTGCCACTTCTTGATATTTTACTTGCCATGCATATTTTATTTTATTGTTTGTAAAGTCTTCATAACTCATCCATTAAATTATCTTTAGCTAATAACAAGAATGTTTTCGAGAAAGATATATTTATATAAAAATATGTGGTACTTAAATAAAATCATATTATTTTTTCATTTATTGAGTATCGTCTTTACAATATTTTTATAGATATATAAATAGAAATATATGAGCTACGATTTAAAAAAAATAATTATGTCATATAAAAGATATAAAAGATAGTTTCTTTCATGATAGATATCATTACTATATAAAAAAGATAGTTTCTTTAAGGATAGGTATAGATATTTTTCTAACAACTTCATCTTTTTAAATGTTTTTTTTCAATGTCAGCCTTTAATTGTTTTCGATGCACACACTTTCTATAAGAAATCCTGAACCCCTTAAATTGCTTTTGCAAAAAAAATACAATAACCAACTATTTCAATCAATAACAAATTAGAAGTAACCACACTACATACGACACTTTTTCCCCCTACACTTTGACTGTTTTTGGCTCACCCACTTCGTGCAAGCAACAAAATAGAGATAATTGCACTATACATGCAACCAAATTAGGTCGAAGCAAGATAGTGGGTGCACATGATTTCTTCCCCTTTTGCATTGATTTATAGAAGCCCGAATTCATTGTCTAGTAAGTCACTAGTTGCAATACTTGCAACTTCCGAAGAAAATCGTCTCCCTGGCTCGTAGCAAACTATATCATGTTTTTTTTTTGTAAATGAGTGTAGGAATCTATATTACTGGTAATTATTATGATACAAAAAGGGGGATCTTGGTCTTCCTAGAAGGATACCAGACCAGGGGGTCCCATCTTCTAGAGTTGATAGTTGCGGTGGGTGGTTCTGGTCTGCCACAAGGGGAAACCAGACTAGACCTTCCATACCCAGTTTGAAAAACACAGTCATAAAGAAAAAACTAAAACTTTCCCCTTAAACCAGAGTTTGTAACAGGTCTGAACTAACCTTCCACTGCTTGGGCATAACTACCATTAGACTAACAAAATTCAAAAAGATGAAACCAACAGGCCCCACAACACCTGGGGGTGCTCCTTCTCGCCATCCGCCTGGCTCTTGTTATCTTCCTTCGGGGAGACCATACGGGTCTTCTTGATTTGGGCTAGTGTGCCTTGTCCATCCGCAGGCGTGATGTCCATGTGATGAACATGGCACAGGTAAAGGTGGAACTGAGCCGCCAACCACTCCATCTTTCATTTTTGGTCCTTCTCTACCTCTACGCAGGATCTCGCCCATCATTGTCTTGTTTTCTCAGTTATCCTCATGTCTAGCTTCTTCCTTTTCTGAATTCTCTTTACCGATCAACATCTTCGTTAGCCAAGTCATCTCTATCGTTTTGTGGTAGAGGGTTTCCCTGGTTTGCGTAGCCCGCAAATCAGTAACCCATTTCACTTCCAGCACCATGTCACCCCACTCTTTGCCTTTACGCTTGTCCTTTAATTCTTCTTCCCACTAGGTAATTGTTTCCTTCTGCTTCGACGCAACCAGAGTATGGAAGGTTCCCTCTGCATATTTTGCTTCCTACTCCATTCTTTTTAACCTCCGTGAACTTTCTGAGAATTCCTTCCCAAGGGGGATCCTCTTCTTGTGTGTATGCTTCATTCGTGCCATCCCTCTTTTCCTATCACAGATCCTGCTCTAGATACTCGACCTGTACCTCACTTCACAAATTTCTTTACTATCTCTACCCTTGAAACTGTAATAACCCTTACTATTTCACTCCTTTTGTTTGCTTCTACTCCTGCTGTCCCTCTTCTTATGGTATTTCCCTTGCTACGAGCCTGTACTTCTAACCATGATTTCGCTGAGGTGGTCAGTGCTTCCATCAATATTTGCTGGTAAGGCTTGTTTGAACATGATGGTTCCACCTTTATCCCTATACTTTCCACTGCCCTTACTCGCTTTTGATCCAACTGTGCTTATCCCTGTACCTGTACTGGGGGCTGGTGGATCGTTCTTAGTTATCACCATATGCTCATGCCTTAAGTCATTCGTTGCATTCGACTTGTTTCCTGGACATTCATCTGTGATTTCCCCATGAATCTTACTAAAGTATCTGCCTTGCTGTCGTTCGCCCACCTATTGCCTATTGTGATCTTGCATGATAATTGGTGGCCAAGTGTTAGGAAATCATATTCTTCATGGGTCCCACGTTCCTTTTGAGAGGCCTTGCGTTTTCCTCCTCGATGTGACTTTCCATGCTTGAGTTTCCATCACAATATTTTGTTGTGAGATGGCTGTAGTCTGTCCTAATTTGCCTGCTTGGTATTCTGATCCAGGCTTTGTCTAGTTTCAGGCCTTCCTTGTCCACCCCCTCATTGGCGAGACTGTCCGCTAGAATGTTTGTTGACTTGCGCACCCACTGCAACTCCACTGTGTTCAATGTTCTCAGATTCTCCTGGATTTTATGTAGGGAGTGTTCTAGGAACCAATGTCGTTGAACCTTGCCCATTCTAGTGTCGTTTTGAAATTTTTTCACCATGTTGATTACCAGAGTGGAGTCACCTTCCATGATGGTGTTTGTCATCCTTTTTCGGTGTAGTATTTCAAGACTAAGCTCCAGAGCTTCGAATTTCGCAACGTTGTTTGTTGAATTTCCTATGATACCAACGTATAGTCTGATGATATTTCCATCATTGCCTCTGATCACTCCACCTGCCCCTGCCACTCCTGGATTACCTTTTTTTGCCCCGTCAAAATTCAGTTTGAGGAACCCTGACGAAGGATTCTAGTTGCGGACTCCTATCTGGAGTTGTAGTTCATGTCCCACAGGTATTGCTCCAATATTTCAGATGGAAAAATTTTGTGATGTGGGAGTCTTGGTCTGTAAGTTGAAATTTCTCCTTATTGTAGTTGTGGCTCTGCACCATTTCTCTTATTTGAGAGACTATTGCATCCTTCATCCTTTCATCTGGTAGGCTGTCATTCCTGAATATGCGCATGTTCCTTTCTTTTCATATTTCCCATATGATCATCCCCAACGTTAGATTCCAACAAAGGTTCACCATTTCATTTTTGTTGTATCTTTCATTCCAGTCTTTGATGGTTGCATTGATGTTCCCCCTGACTCTATTGGATTGGTGGTAGATGCATGCCACCCAATCCCAAATTTCGCCAGTGTAGCTGCATTCATCGAGGAGGTGATCAGTTGTTTCTTCCTTGACCTGACAAAGATGTCAGCAATAGGGAACTACGAAACCCCTTTTCATGAGGTTTTCCCAGGTTATAATTTAGTTGTGTAGGACTAGCCATTCAAACATTTTTATTTTGGGCCATTGGGGATTCTTCCAGATCTTTTCCCACTGTGGCTCTGGATTTTCTCATTCCTGGCCTGCGATGTAATATCGTGCTTCTTTTAAGTTGAATTCACCCCTATTTTTCCTACCCCGCCTCAATTGGTCATCTTCTTCTGAGACCCTAATTTTCATTTTCCCCAATTCCTCCTCCACCTCTTTCATTATTGTTTCGATATGGGCTCTTTTTTTTGGATTAAGCTTGTCCCAGATCCTCCATCTGGTGCTGGCATCCCTTTGCTTCTAGTATTGATGGATTTTTGTTTTTCCTTTTCTGATCATTTCATGTTGGAGCTCCTCCCTATCTGAAGTTTCCATTCTGGGTTCCTGTTGCCTTGCGTCCTCCCAGAACCTTGTTGTTCTACCATTTTTGACTTCCCAGAAGCTATGATTCTTGATCCATTTATTATTTCTCTAGGTGATATTCTAGATGGTTGATCCCTTCCCTGAGCCCATGAAATGAATTTGCTCATGGTCATTGATGTTTGGGGCATACTTGGCTTTCCATAGATTCGCCCACGACACCAATTTGTGTTTTACCCATCTCCACCAGAGCTTTGCCCCATAGGCCTCGTTGGTTACCTGTGGGTCTTGTAACCCCATGCCTCCTTTGATTGTTGGTTTTCATACCTTGTCCCAGGCCACCAGGGCCCATTTCTTTTTGTTTTCTACACCTCTCCATAGGAAATATCTTTGGATGGATCTTATATTTTGTAGTATTCCTTTGGGGGATGGGAACACTGACATCATAAATGCCAGAATTGCTTGTAGAAATGTTTTGGTGAGGATAAGACTTCCATCCAGGTTTAGAGCTATGTGTGTCTAGTTTTTTACCCTCTCTTGCAATTTACAGATAACTCCTTCCCACGTAGCATTTTTGCAAGATCTATCCATAAGGGGAATTCCCAAGTATTTCGTTGGGAGCGTTTTACGTTCAAACCCCAAAATGTTGGCCAAGTTTATTTGAATTTACATATTAATATTGAAAAAATATATCATGGAATTGGAGTGATTGATTTCCTCCCTCGAGGCTTCCCTGAAGTCTTCTAATATTTTTTTATAAGCCTTTGCTTCCTTTACTGTGGGTGTGCCATGGAGCAGGGTGTCATCAACAAATTGTTGGTGTGTTGAGGTTGGAAAATTTTCAAATGGTTTGAGGCTCATCCATATGGATATCGGTGGCCACCCACCTTTTCCAACTGGCTCAAAACAGTTTTCTGGCAATTTTGGCAATTTACTATTTTTAGCAGTTTTCACTTCTGGGGCCATTTTGAGGGCCTAAATGAAGGTTTTTAAGTATATATATTCTCAATGATATCCAAATTCATTATTGAGGCCAAAACATGAATCTCCTCGATGATACCTTTCCAACGGGATATCATACGCCTAAAACAGAGATCGTATGCAAAAGTTACGACCTTAGAAAGTTAATGTACTAACTTACCCAAACGGGGCCCACATGACTTTTGGAACTTCATCTCCTAGGGTTAGGTTTTTGGATGTCTAGGGTTTTTGGAATTCCTGTTTATTGTAAAATGTCTTCAAATCCTCATTGTAATCATCTTCTTTCGAATGAGCACAACCATCACATCTCTTCTTAGAGATAAGCCGCCACCACTCCAACAAGCTTGTTTCCGCTGCATTTTACAATTCCAGCTTATTTCATTATTGAATAGAAAACCAATTTTACTATATCTCTATTATTTTTTGTTAATAATCTATATTCATTTTGTTCTTCTCATAAAATCTGTATTAGTGGTATTAGAGCGGTCTTCTCCTTGTCATCTTAATGCATGTCCCCAATGAGGTCAGAGTACAAATAGTTGGGTCTTGAGCTTGTTTTTCTTGAGGAAAAAAGCTATCGCATGCCCAAGCGACCTCTCATGGAAGGAGAAAAGAAATATGATGGGATAGGAGATCCTTTCAAACTGTTGATTGAGGAATCCCTCACGTAACAGAGGAACGAGATAATGGATAGTTTCGCGCAAATTCTTCGGCGACTACCAACAAGCAACACATCTTCTTCGAGCAGAAGCACCACCCCCTTCAAGGTACAAATAAACTTTGATATTCCTATATTTGAAGGTCAGATAGATGTAGATGTTGTAGAAAAGTGGTTGAATCTGCTAGAAGGGTATTTTTCTATCCATAACTTCTCGAATAGAGAAAATATTACTTTTGCGCTCCTCAAAGTCGTCCCCCATGTCAAAGATTGGTGGGAAACGTTATGTGAACAAAAGGAAACATAGGAAACCTCATTATTTACAGTCACAACCACCTGGGATTCCTTCAGGGATGCTATTAAGGAACAATACTACCCTGTCAGAAGTTATGACGACTTATATACCAAATGGACCACACTACAGTAAGAAAAAGACCAAGCAATGCCAGATTTCACAAATATCTTCCATAACTTGTGCACCAAGTTGGGTATCAAAGATTTGGAGAGACATCTAGTGCTTAAGTATCATGGTGCTCTGCATAGATACATCCAGAATGAAATGAAATTTCTATACATCTCATCCTTGGGCACGGCCTACCGATATGCCGTCAAAATTGAGCAGAAGCTCAAACAAAAGATGTGGAAATTTGGGCCTGGGAACCCCTCACAAAAAAATTGAGGAAAGGGCGGCCCCAACCCATAGAACAAAGGACAGAGAAAATATGGATAGTATCAGGACAACCAGTCCAAGCCACAAGAAAAGATGGACACTGGAAAGACAAATAAAGATACCGAGAAGTGGCACAACTTTCATAAGAGCCCTTGGCATAACACTGTTGATTGTCACTCAAAGCAGTCATTGGTGGCCGAAGTGAAATCATAATTGGATGTGAATTCTCACCTTGAGCTAGAACCAGAAAGGGGAAGATGGATCATTAATGCAGAACCCAATTCTACCATTTCTACCACCAAGCTCCAGCCTGGTGAACTAGATGAGCCAGAAGAAGGAGAGTGCCTCTTCCATTCACAAATGTGGGTAAAATGCACCCTATTGCACTTCATCGTTGATAGTGGTAGCCAGAAGAACCTCATCTTTGCAAAGGTTTTCAAGTGGCTGGCCCTACCCACAATGCCTCACCCACAACCCTACACCAGTGGATGGCTTCGCCAAGGAAGCGATCTCCGCATCAGCCAACAGTGTCAACTATCATATGGCATCAAGCCCTGCAAAGACAAGGTATTGTGTGATGTTTCTCCTCTCAAAGTTTGTGATGTTCTTTTGGGCCAACCTTATTTATGGAAATTTCATGTTGTATATGAGTTTAGGCCTCATAGTTTTATTATTACTTTGAACAAGAAATTGTATAGGATACCTGAGGCAATCCCACCTAGTGATATTTCCTTGATCTCTGCTAAGAAATGTAGGAAGGTCATCTCTTATATGGGGAAGTTTGTCTTCTTCATGATTTGCTCTCAGAATAAGTGAAATATCACATCCACATCCAGGGTCTCTGTGACTGACCTCTCTACACATCAAAAGCAAGTAGATAAGCTCATGGAAGAATACTCGGATATCTTCTCCTCACCTACCGGGGAATCTTTACACTGTCAGGTCAAGCACCCCATAGATCTGACCCTCGATGCACCGCTGCCTAATGGGCCAGTCTATTGTCACTCTCTATTAGAGAATGAAGAGATCAAGAGACAAATTCAAGAACTTCTCCACAAGGGGCACATCCGTCCCATCTCATCACCTTGTGGGAGCCCAATCGTGTTGGTATAGAAGAAAGATGGAACATGGTGACTCTGCATTGATTACGGATCTCTGAATAAAATCAAATTCAGAAACCAGTAGTTGATTCCCTTAATCGATGACCTCCTTGATCAACTCACGGGGGCTAAATACTTCAGTAAGATTGATCTGAAGTTTGGCTACCACCAGGTCTCGATAGAATAGATATATGTATGGAAGATCACCTTCAAGTCAAAGGAAGTTCTTTTTGAATGGTTGGTCATTCTCTTTGGTTTGAAAAATGCTCCGACCACTTTCATGACGATGATGGATGATATCTTGCGACCATTCACCAATAATTTTGTATTGGTGTATCTGGATGGCATTCTCATTTACAACAAGACTTGGGCCGAACACTTGCAGCATATTTAGCAGGTTATGCACACCCTGCGGCAACACAAGCTATACACCAACTTGGAAAAATGCTCCTTTGGCATGGACAGGGTCCATTACTTGGGCTACATCATTGATCAACATGGTGTACATGTGGATCCATCCAAGATCCAAGTCATTCGTGACTGGCCGGCCCCAACCACACTCACTGAGCTTCAGATCTTCTTGGGCCTTGCCAATTTCTACCGAAAGTTTGTGTTGGGATTCTCCCATATTGCATGGGCCCTTAGCCAAATCACTAGGGTTGGTGGTAAGGAAACATTTTCATGGGGCCCGCCCAAGAACAAGCATTCGATGATTTGAAGTAGTGTTTGTGCTCATCCCCAGTACTTTCACTACCAAACCTACAGCATCCCTTTGATATCGAGATAGATGCTTCAGACTATGTTGTGGGCATCGTTCTCACTCAGCACGACCACCCAATGGCCTATCATAGTGAGACACTATCTGATGTTGTCCATAAGTACCCTAATTACGACAAAGAAATGTACTCCATTGTGCAAGACTGTCGCTAGTGGAGAAATTACATTCTTGGGAAGGAGACATTCATCCACACTGATCATAAGACACTATAGTTTATGTAGACACAAGGAAAATTGCAGAATGACCGCCATCAAAAGTGGTCCACATACTTGCAACAATTCCACCTCAACATCAAGTATAAAATAGGAAGCACCAATCGCGTCGCTGATTGCCTTAGCAGACCACCAGTCGTGACACTCACCACGGTGCTAGACTCTTGCGTCCATGAGACCACTGGATGGCCCGAACTCTATGAGATAGACCCTGACTTCGCCACCACCTACCAAATGTTGGGTGCAAACATAGTTGTTGATAATTTATATCTCCAGGATGGGTTGTTGTGTCATCTGGGCCATATCTATGTTCCATCAAGAGAGAGAGAGAAGATAATATGGGAATCCCACTACAGTCAGGTGGCAGGACACTTTGATGTCGAAAGGACAGTGGTGATGCTACAGAAACATTTCTACTAGCCGAAACTCCAACAAAAGGTCAACAAGTATATCAGGTCCTACACTGCCTTCACTATTTCCAAACCAGCCACTAAGAAACAGGGATTGTACACCCCTCTTCCTAGTCCTGACAGGCCATGGGAATTCATCTCAATGGACTACATGTCAGGCCTCCCATCCACCAAGAGGGGAAATGACTGTTCTTTTGTGGTTATTGATCGCTTTTCTAAGATGGCGCTTCTGGTTGCCTGCAAGAAGAGCATCACAACAGAGGCCACTGCCAAGCTCTTCTTTGAATGGGTATGGGTACATTTTATACTCCCACAAACCATTGTCTTGGATAGGGACAGTCAATTTCTCAACACATTTTGGTCAAGCCTCTAGTCACTGCTGGACACCAAGCCTACCAAATCCACGACCTTCCACCCCCAGAGAGATGGCCAAACCGAGGTCGTAAATAGAATGGTCATGCATATCCTTCACATGTATAATTCAAAGCACCCTCGAACATGGGATGAGAGCCTTCCCTATTACCAGCATAGATACAATCGAGCCCTACATAGCTCAACCGGATACAACCCCTTTCAGGTGGGGTTGGGATTCCAACCATTGGGTCCCATAGATGTTGCACTTCCTCTTGCGGTCACCTCAACTGACTCATCTCCTATTCCAACTGAAGTTGACAAAGCCACCTATTTCATTGAGTGGATCTAGCACATCCGCCAATAGGTTTAGGATATCCTACAGAAGTCTAATGACAAGTACAAACAATGACATGATCAACATCGGGTGCCACATAAGTTTCAGGTGGGAGACAAAGTTTGGTTGCACTTGCAGAAAGAATGCCTTACAGGACCCCATCGAAATCTTCACCCACTCCATTATGGGTTGTACACCATCACCAAGGCCATGGGGGATTATGTTTTTGAGCTCAACATTCCTCCTTTCCTTGGCCTGGACCCAATGTTCAACGTGGATCTCCTTTGCCCTTATTTCCCACCATTATTGGACACCTCAGACATAGCAGAACAACTGAAACCCATAGAGATCAAACCCAACTGAATCCAAAAGGCATCCAACGATCAAATTGTGGACACACATATCAAGGGAAATCGACAACAAAGGATCTAGCTTTGTCGAGTTGTTAAAGAAGGGCAGCTCCTACACCAAGGCAAGTGGCTCACCCGGGGCCAAATTCAACAAAAATTTCCTCATCTGATGGGGGAACTCAATGAAATGGAGACCATTGCTTCCTAAGGAGGTAGGATTGATCCTAATGGATATTGGTGGCCACCCACACTTTCCAATTGGCTCAAAACAGTTTTCTGGCAATTTTGGCAATTTACTATTTTTAGCAGTTTTCACTTCTAGGGCCATTTTGAGGGCCCAAATGAAGGTTTTTCAAGATTTAGCTTCTCAATGATAGCTTATAGCATGATTGAGGCCCCAAAATGAATCTCCTCGATGATGAATTTCCAATGGGATATCATACATGTAAAACAAAGATTGTATGAAAAAGTTACAACCTTGGGAAGTTAATGTACTAACTTACCCAAACGGGGCCCACATGACTTTTGGCGCTTCATCTCCTAGGGTTAGGTTTTTGGATGTCTAGGGTTTTTGGCATTCCTGTTTATTGTAAAAGGCTTTCAGAGCCTCATTTTAATCATCTTATTTCAAATGAGTGCAACCGTCACATCTCTTCTCAGAGATAAGCCGCCACCATTCCAGCAAGCTTGTTTCTGCTGCATTTTACAGTTTCGGCTTATTTCGTTATTGAATAGAAAACTAGTTTTACTGTATCTCTGTTATTTTGTGTTAAGAATCTATATTCATTTAATTTTTCTCATAAAATATGAATCATAGGCCTTTTATTACACTAACTGTAGTTGTTCTTTTAAACTTCTACTCAGCCCTTCCTTCATTAGAATGAACAGGAAGGGGGATAACAGATCCCCTTGTTTGATGCCTATAGATGGATAGAAAGGTTTGGTTGGGGTTCCATTTAATAACAAAAAGAAACTTGTTGTTGAGACTAGAGTGATGAAACCAAAATCTTCCAGCGTCTTGGCCATGTAGTGCCAGCCTATTTTTTCATAAGCCTTCACCAGGTCAAGTTGAATTATCATCCCCCCTCTCCTTTGTCTTTTCAATGAGTGGATTATCTCATGGGCTTGGATGATATTGTCCAGGATTTTTCTCCCTTCTACATAGATTTCATGTTCCTGTGATATCAGTGTGGGAAGGAGTGGTTTCAGTCTATTGGCTATGACTTTGGAAATTATCTTATAAACCACATTGCACAAAGTTATTGGCCTATAGAGACCTGGAGTCCTAGCTTCCTTTTCTTTTGGGATTAGAGTAATCATTGTGGCATTTAAAGATTTTAGGATGGAGGCCAAGTCCCTGGAGTCCTCCACCACCCCATATATGTCATACTTAACCACATCCTAGCAGACTTTGAAGAATTCCATTGTGAAACCATCTAGGCCTGGGGCCTTTCCATTGAGCATCTCCTGGACCACTTGGTTGATTTCTTCCTCTGCAATGGGTTTGCATAGGGTGACATTTTGATCCTCTATGACCAATTTGGGGATGTGATAAGTTATCTTCTTGATGGTCGTGGATCTGTCTTAATTGGTCTCTTTTTCTATCCCCTAGAAGTGATTGACCAATGTATTTTCAATGTCCTGGTGGGATTCTCTTTCGATCCCGTTCTGATCCCTAATATTCAAGATTTTGTTATGAGATATTCTTGAGATAGTTGTTCTATGAAAAAATTTGGTGTTACTCTCCCCTTCCTAAAGCCATCTTATTCTTGACTTTTGGTTCCATAGAGTCTCTTCCTGCTTGCATCTTGCTTCCCATTCTTGGATCATTTGGATCTCTTATTTTTTCCAATCCTCTATGTATCCCTCTTCGATGCAAAGTTCCTGCAGCTTCCTCATCCTATCCTTGATGATTTTTTTCCCCTGGTCTGTGTTCCCAAAGACTTCTTTGTTACACTCCTTAAGTTTTTGTTCGATGTACTTGATTTTCTTGTATAGTTTGAACATCATTGTCCCTTGGTCCAATAGTTCCTCTTGCCACCATTGGTTGATGTTCTCCTTGAAGGTGGGATGGCTGATCCAAAATTTCTCAAATCTAAATGGCTTGTTCTTTGGTGTGGTCTAAAAAATTGCTTTCAATTGAACTAGCTAGTGGTCTAATCCCCCCCAACAGAGGATGTTGCAGTCCAAAGCTAAATCCTGAAAAATGATGGATTCTAAAACCAGGAATCTATCTAGCCTTCTGGCTACTTGGTGGTGATCTAGTCGTTTGTTATTCTAGGTGAACTATCCATTGTTGGTCTTGATGTCCACAAGCTCCATTATGTCTATGAAAGATGAGAATTCTTCCGCATCCCTATCTAGTCTCCCGGTGCCCCCTTTTTTCTCAGCAAGAGTAGTGATGATGTTGAAGTCCTCAACCATAATCTAGTGGAGGTTGTTGGTTTGTTCTTTTATATTCTCTAGGTCTAGGAGAATTCTCCTTTTTTCGTCTAGCATCTGGGGGCCATACACATTCGTGCATATAATTTTCATCATGTTCCCTATCAGTTTCATTTTAACAGAAAGTGTGTGTATTGTTGCTTTTGCTATGAGTAGGTTCACCAATTGTGGGTTCCACAAGGTGATAATTCCTCCCGTCGTCTGTTGGATTTCTACAACCAACATCTTGTACTTACTCCAGTGTTTTTTACTAATTATTTCCATTCTGTCCATTTTGTTTCTTGAATGAAACAAAGGTCCGGTTGTTCCTCCATCGGTTTATTTTTAAGGATTCATTCCTTTCTTGGGATATTTAGGCCTCTTATATTCCATGTTATAATCTCCAATTAAACATGTGGGGGGGAGTTGGGGAAGATCTTTTTAATATTACCTGTATTTATTAGTAGGGCTCCTAGTTCTTGTAGGGCTACATTGTTTGATTTCATGCCTTTCTTCCTCCTTGCCTGCTTGGGTGAGTGTTGTGGATGTTCATCTCCTGTTTTGATTCCCAGGTGTCCTATATCGCCATGCATGTGCTTGGTACCTCTGGATTTCTCTTCCTCCCTTAGGAGGAAGAGATATTAAATGTGATCTAGTTGCTCCACTGGCACATTGTCAACTCCCTACCTTTTCCATTGTTCCAGTATGTTCGGGAGGTATATTCCTTCCCTTTCCACAATGTCTCTGAGATATGGGTCTTTTGTTCCTGCCTCACTTGGTTTCATCTCAACATCTCCATATACATCCTACATTGTGGTGTTGGCGTCTTCATTTCCTCCTTCCATAGGACTTGTGTTTCCTCCCAACTCTCCCTTGTTGTTTGGATTTTCTGTGTTCTCATGAGTTGCATGTTCTCTTGTTTCCATAGATTTCATATTTTCCTTTCCCCCTTCTTCTCCCTGGTTGGGGTTGCCCCTTCCTTATGCTCTATTCATGGTTTCTGGGTTGCTTCCTGTTGGGGACTTGCCTTGTCTTTTGTTTCCTCTGCTTTTGTGATTCGGCTTCACAAAACTGTCCTCATCCTGCTGTAGTTTGGTGTTTTTAGGTTCTATTTTTTATTGAGAGGAATTTCTCTCAGAAGGTGTCCATGTTCATGAAATCTTCTGCATCGAAATGGGATCTTCTCGTAGTCTATGCTTTGTATCCATTCCTCATCCCTAAACTCCAGGATTATGGCCTCTGGGAGAGCCCCCGATACATTCATTTCTATGCAGATCCTTGCATAGGATGTGTATCTTCCTTTTAATGTTGCTTCCGATGTCTTGACATATTTTCCAAGCTCGTTCCCTATTTCTTCGAAGGTGGACGACAACCAGTAATCTAGTGGGAAGGAGTAAATCCTTAGCCATACTGGGACATTTTTAAAGGTTTCTTTCTCTGGGGAGAATTTTTCCTTCCATGGGCACATGTACAGTCTGCTGAGGCGTGGAAATATGCCCCCCC
>JZKD02S0213650.1:901038-914258 GCA_000966675.3 Picea glauca | reverse complement strand
CTTTATCCCTGTCCTCTAGGTTCATAAATACTACTGTGAAGAACCCTTTCGATCCTAGGTGGAGTTTAACTTCTCCACTTGGATTCCATTGGTATTTTATCTAGCTACGCAACATTTTTTTGTGGGCCACAGGCCCATGAAATAGGTTAAACATCTGGAAGAAATAGGTTAAACATTCGTTCATCAAGAAGAATTCCCATTCACCTCACCATCTAGTTAAACATATATTGAGGGGATTACTAGAGATATCACAGCGTTTGAAAATTGTTGGGGAAGAAGAGTGTCGTCTTGTTAGTGTTAAGATGCAATCTCTAACCCCGAAGATCGAGAAAGAAAAACAAATGATTGAATGGGATTTCGTGTAGAAACCCTTCGTATCTCAAAATAAATGAGTTTGTCTACTTTCAAACATTGTAACATGGTTTAGTGTTACTCTTTGTAATCCAGGCTGTGAAACAATAATAATATTGTTTATCTTTTGACACCTTGTAATTGTTTCTGAATTATAAAATATCTTTTCTTCTATTTTTACACTCAGAAGTATTCAGATTTGTTAGTCTTGTTTTTTAACAGTTATAAATTATATCTTCAGATTTTTACTTTTTATATCGTTGGCCCTACAAGATTGCAATGAAGCCTTGGATATGTGCAATTTTTTACCAGACATGAAGAACTGATCATAATTGGTTTGGTTTCATGCCTGTCTGACAAGATCGTTAGATCTTCTCTATAATATCTAGTCTGCGTAAGCAAAAATATTTGACTGTAATTGTGTTTCATTTTTCCTTACATGTAGCAATAGAGAAAAAAGAGTAAACGAGCTCTTTGCAAACTCAAATACAACCACTTTTGATTTTCCAAACTTCAGACTATCCGCATTCTCTCACTTTAATTGGTTTTGCATTATATTTAGAAGGAAATCAATGATATCATTAATATCAGAAAGAAATACATTGATATAATTAAAATTAATATTGGAAAGAAATGCATTGATATAATTAAAATTCCTTTTTACTAATGATAAAATGTAATCGATAAAGATTATGATGATATTTACGGAGAGAAAATGTGTAAATAGTCTCACCCAATTAAAACTATAATGCTAAAATCTTAAAAGGAAAAACACCCATAATATAAAAACCTTAACTTGGTTATAATCTTTAGAACTTTGATGTAGAATATAAATCTGTTGTGAATAAAGTTAAGAGGGGTTGTCTAAATGGCTTATATGTTTTAGTTTTTTTGGTTAGAATTTGATCATATAAATATTTATGAAATCACAATTTTGGGTTGTTTAAATTGTATTTCTGAATTTAGAAATGGATTTAGCATGTTAAAAAATCCTTGTCTCATTTTGATTATACAAATTTAATCACTCAAATCTGCAGATCCAACAAATTTTTACCGTATTTCAGACAAAATAAAACCAGAAATATAGTCAAGTAAAAACAAAAACTTAAAATACTTAAACTACAACAAGTTAAGATGCAAGAAGAGAAAGTTAAGATGCATGAAGAAAGAGAAACTCTACTAATGTTTTTTTTTATAATGGCTCATGATACAATATTAATCGTATTCAAATTCTTTAAAATTTACAAAGAGGTTTTATAATTATAAATAATTGGAGCAAATTATAATTAAGATAAATATTTTTGTACCAGGTTTATAATTTTGAAACCGTGATCCAATAACTAAAGTGTTTTCATTACAATCAATAATTATAGAAGTATCTTTTTTGTAAAAATTATGCAGAATGTAATAAGGTATAATTTGAGTGGAGAAAAAACTCTCTCAAACAAAGGACAATCAATGCGCTAGTGAAACAAAAGACGTATGGAAACGAATGATGTATTTATATAATTTATTTTATATAAATAAATTAGTTTTTAAACAAAAGATGTATGGCAATGAAGGACATATTTATATAATTTATTTTATATAAATAAATTATTTTTTAAGTGGAGTAATGGGATGGAAATTTCAAAGGTGATTATTGATGCTCTAGATTTATTTGGCTAATTCAATTTCACATTTACATTTGTGTGAACATTTTTTAGATTTATTTTAACAAGTGTCATTATAGTGACCATGTCCATCTGGTTGGAAGCTACATAAGATGGATGTAAAAATAACATTCTTGAATGGAAAGATTGAACATGAGGTTTTTTTGGAACAACCAAATGGTTTTGTATTTCATAACAAAGACACTCATGTATGCAAGCTAAGGAAGGCCTTGTATGGTCTTAAGCAAGCTCCCAGATTTTGGTATGACATGATCGATGGCTTTCTTAAAAGCATGGGCTTTCAGAAAAGTGATGTTGATGCAAATTTGTACTTCAAGGTAAGAGGTAACCAACCTGTTATACTAATCATGTATGTTGATTATCTCTTTATTACAGGAGATGAAGGGATAATAGCCTGGTGTAAGAGGGAGCTAACCTCATAATTCAAGATGAAAGAGTTAGGCTTGATGCATTACTTCCTAGGATTGGAAGTGTGGCAAAGATAGGGCGAGATATTTTTGGCACAAGGAAAATATACAGTGGATGTTCTAAAGAGGTTTGGTATGATGGATTGCAAATCCATGTCTACTCTGATGGTTAACAACTTGAGGAAGCTGCATGATTCTGATACAGGTTTGTATTTGGTGGGTCCCACTATGTATAGGCAGTTGATTGGATCATTGATGTACATGATCCACACTAGGCCAGATATATGCTATGCAGTGATTGCAATGAGTCATTTCATGACTGAACCGAGACAGAGACACTGGGTGGAAACAAAGCACATCTTGAGATATCTCAAAGGGACCATTACTTATGGTCTGAGATATACATCTAGTGGTGGTTTATTTCTGCATGGGTATGTAGATGATGACTGGGTAGGAAGCCCAATGGATCGAAAGAGTACTTTCAGATATTGCTTCAATTTAGTATCCGCTATGATCTCTTGGTCAAGCTAGAAGTAGGGATCCGTTTTATAGAGTACAACAAAGGATGAGTACATTGCAACAAGTGATGCTAGCTAGGAAGCAATATGGCTCAGAAAATTGATTTCTAGGTTGTTTGGTGACAAGATTGAGACTATGGTGGTTCACTGTGATAATCAAAGTTGCATAAAATTGACAGAGAATATAGTATTTCATGACATGTCAAAACATATTGACATAAGGTACCACTACATCCAATACTTGGTCCAGAGAAAAACTATAAAGTTACCGTACATAGCCACGAGCGAGAAGGTAGATGTTATCCTTACCAAGCCTCTGACCTTGCGACAGTTTGTGCAGTTGAGAGGCAAGATTGTTTTGGTTGAGAATGAATCCCTCGCTGAGAGGGAGTGCTAAATTGGGAAACATCGATAGTCATTCTCCAATGAGAGGCCATATGGGCCACCCTGAGGCTAGCCAGGGAGATTTAGAGTATCAACCAGTCTTGTGAGGTATTGAAAAAATCCATGGGGAACGTACAACCTCTGTGAGTCAAACCAAAAGTCAGGACGAACGAGATTCTCTATGAGTCTTGTTAGCACAAGGAGTCACCTTCTGATTCGAAGGAAGGTAATCCCAATACCCATCATATGATATGTGAAAGTATGAGTGTTTTTTGAAAGGTCGAATGGAAAAACTCAAAATGATAATATCCTCACTCAGAAACATGGCTAACATGTAACAAAAAATAAGGTCTTAATTAATTTCAACCAGTATTTTGGGAGAAAATGTGGATAGAAAGAAGACTTGAATGAGAGGAATGTAAGAGGTACTGCAAACATTAGGTCCACAAAATCCCAAAGGAAGAAAGTTTCTTAAAACAAGATCTTATTGAAATTAGAAACTAAGGAGCTAAATAAACACCATGAAAATAAAATGATCAAACGCCCATCATATCATTACCATAGTCATACATATGAAGCATTCAAATATGAACATTTAGCAATATTAGAAGCAAATAGTCTGAAATAGGAGATGATTTCTATTAGTCAAAAAGTCTTAAGTCCAGTACATACTAGATCACAGTCACTTTATCAAAAATATTACAGTTTTTTGGTAGCCTTGCTCTACCATCTGAACCTCTTAAAGAAATTTGTCTATCTATTTATAACAAGAAAGGGAGGCAACGACTGGTGGTACGAGATGGATTCTTTTCCTTAAAAATCTCAAAATATTTATTTATTCTAACAACTAAGATAACAACCTATCCTATAAAACAGGGAAGTGTTCGTGACTAAACCCAATCATGCTTCTAACTGCTTTGATCCTCTTTTGTTTCTCAGCTCCTATTTTTCCATGCGTCCCTTTGGATCTTGTAGTTTTCCTCTGCATTCCAACTGCTACTTCTTTCATTTATTCCATCATTAACTTATCCAAAACTATTAGCTTAGTCTTCCTAGATCCTTGGTGTTTGTTGGCTACTCCCTTGGGTAGCAATTCTGTGTAGTGCCCCCTAAAATGGAACAAGGAGAGAAGGTAGCACTTGTGGGTAGTGCCACTATGTTGCATATCTGCGGCTACATTTGTCCGTTGTTGCAATATTGAGTAGTGCCTTTGTGTGAACCTGCTCTCTGTAAGATATTACGCAGTGCCTGTACGACACTTCTGCATTCTATAAAATATTACGCAGTGCCACCTACGTTGCGTCTGCATAAGGGTTTGGGTAGCTATGCCAAAAATGGAACATCTTTGACTCCTGAATGTGTGTAGAGTTGTTTGTTTCCTTCCATGATGAAAAATCAATTTACTTAGGTGCTTTTACCACTGAGTGAAGCTAGCACTTAGCAAAAAATTCCAAAATTCATATAGCTAAACACATAGAAGCCTGTATAGGTGGAAAAACTTAGTATGTGCATATCATTTAACCTTCCCAAGAAGGAACAACTCTCAATAATGGGGTTTACTACTACCATCTACTTTGTCATTTTAACACTTAGCCTCACACTCTTTCTGGTGGAAAGAGTGACTCCAATTAACTCAGTAGACTTCTTCTTATCACTAGTAGGCTTATTCAATATAGTTGTGGTCTCCTTAGCTACTGGTTTTTCATGTTCAATGGAAGCCTCAACCAACACCTGTAAATTATTTTGGGTTACTTCATCTTGTAAATTCTTCAGTGCTGCCTTTAGCTTCCTATTTTGAGCCTGGAAACCCCAGTTCTTCCTGTAGAAGTTCTGGAGCTGCCTATGAAGGGGTTGAACCCTTCTTGCTACAAATTTTGCTAAGTCAAGAGTATCACTGTAGCCCTCTATAAGCTCTGTCATCTTGGCTCTCTCAGATATGGTTTCCCTTTTCAATTGGGCCACTTCCTTTCTTGATTCCTTAAGCTATCTTATGAGTCTCTTGAAGGTATGATCGCCAAGGGGGTTGGGAACCTCTGCAGTCTCATCAAGATTCTTCACGTCCTTTTCTTCCTTCTGTACCAAAGTTTCCTTGCATGTTTCATCTACCTTCTCAAAAAGATTTCCTTTATGCTTATTCTCTTGCACAACAACCTTTTCTTTATTCTTCATAGGGTTTTTACAATCCTTCACAGGGATTTCATCTTCCCTCTCTAAAGGTATTTTGGTACCTTTACCCTTGATTTTATGTATATGGGTTTCTTGTTTCTCTTCTACATCTTTTTCAATGCCTTTCCCTTTCTTCTTATGTATAGGGGTTTCTGTTAAAGGTTGTCCTTTGAAATCCCCCTTAGGGATTGATGACCTAGTGAAAGGTCTTTTACCCTTGATTTCAACTGCTGGAGGAGGAGAGGGAAAGAGAAGCTTCTTCCCTTTTTTTGATGTCACCTTGGTAGAAGATGGAACTTATTCTAACCCTAGTGGAGGTGGTGGTGAGAAATCTCTATGTGGAGAAATACATACTTCCTCCTTAGCTTCCCTGACCTGCTTATTGATCTCTGAAACAGGGAATTTTACCTTTCTCTTCTTGTTGATCCCTATTTTAGTACTAGTAGGAGATAAAGAGCCTACAATCTATGATTGGGGGGTAGGTATTGTGTCCAGCTTGAAGTGAGAAGTGACCAAAAAATTCTCCTAGGAGATCTCTTTATTTCCCAACTCTTCAGAGGCAAGCATCCTGATAAGTTTAGAGTGGAAAAGATTGGAGTCCACATCCTTATATTTGGCTTGCACCCTATCTTCCATTTTACCTATACTTCTTAGCAGGTAATATGGAACATTCACTTGAACCTTACCAGTAAAATGAAACAACAACCTTATGTGGTAATGATATAGGGTGTTAAATATCCCTTCACAACTAAAATATCTCTGTATGATTTTCAACATTCTGTCAAATTGGTCAATCAACTGATTCCTTGGCACACTCATAGATAAATTATTGGCTTGGTATTCAGGCTTGAAAATATCTTTAATGAAGGGTGAAATCAATACCATGGCCTTGAATCAATTTTATCTTGAAATGGGGATCCCTGTTGTAGCTGAGATGGAGGCTTCAGTCACCTCAAATTCCAAATCTCCAACTCTGGTTTTCTTTCCATCAAAATTTAGTGCAAATTTTTTTGCTACTTCTGGGTGGCCTCTCTGCATGTTCTGGAAGAAAGAGAGGCATCCTGCTCTTCGAAACATTTCCCTTGCCATGGGTTCTGTGTCAGAAAGGCACATGTCCACAGGTTCTGTTTGAACTATCTTGCCACCTTTGTGTTCTTTCTTCGACTGAGGGGTCTCCATGACTAAGAAAGAGGGTTCTTAAGAGGTTGTAAGGGATGTTATTGACCAAAAAACTTCAATTCAAGTCTCAAATACACAAGAATATCCATCCAAATTAATAGTGCTTAGAAAATGAGATTGGATATGAGAAATGGACCTTCAGGCTTATACAAGTTTTCAGAGTGTAGACTGTGAGGAGGTAATCCCAAAATGACTCTTCGTACAAGATGAAAAAAAGAAAAGAATAATCAGAGAGGTTTGAGTAGTGCCTCTGCGTAGCACAACACATACATAGAGGATAGGCTATTGCAGGCCTGTGACTTTCAAAGGCTATGAAAAACAACAATAATTAGACAATGGATACGATCGATGATGTTTATAGGAATGAAAATATGGCTCCCATACTACCCTACAATCTTAACAAATTGAAACCCAAGCACAAATCTCCTACGAAAATTAATATGCGAAGGAGGTTGCACAGGATACCTATGAAGTCGATATCTTTTGAGCTCCTTAGTGCGATATTAGGATGAGATTGGGGAAACTTAGGCCCTGAAATATCTCACAGGATTAGATTTAGTTGACATGTGATCATCTAATTTGAACTGGAAAACTTACGCAGTGCATCACTGCTGAACTTTTCAAATTTAGAAACCATTACCAAGGATCATAAATACAAGATCTTTTAAAAGCATTTCAATTGAATTCTAGAACTAAAATCAAGGGTTAAATCAAGGGTTAAGGTATCATTTGTGGAAATCATGACTTGGTGTGGATGAATGATAAATGTGACAGGCGCTACAGAACTGCCTGCTGAGTGGGCAATGCTCTCCAAATAAAAAAATGATTGGACAGGTGAGTGGGGATGATGAGGTATGCATGTGAGGTCATGAGTGAGGAGAGAGGTGTGTCACATCAACTTGGTCATGGGAGGTATCAACCTAGGGATGAATCACGAGAGGGGACATAAAGAATAGACCATGAGCTTAAAAGGATTTAAGGACAAAAAATTGAATTGTGGATCAACACATGAGATATGACTCAAAGGTTTAGTCATCCTAGAGGGTCCTATCATAAATAACATTTAAGGGATGAGAAATTTATAAGAATCTAAGTTTTTTTTTTTTTTAACAAAAACAAACTAAGCGACCCAAGGAAAATTAGTGTGATAACATTGGTTCCACATGGGATGGCATACCCCCTGTGGGCTGCTAAGAATGAGTAGATTCAGTGCCTTATCCTAGGGCTATGGGGTCAGTTATTGGAACACAAAAATAAAATAAAATGATATTTACAATGATGTAAAGAGCCACTCCAGGCTCAAGCAATGTACTTTTTTAGGAAATGGCCATTTATAGGGCCACCAAACACCTCTTCATTCTCCATATTTTGCAACTTGAAAGTGTTATTGGGGAATACCTCGGAGATTTTGAAAGGACCGATCCATAACGCTTCAAATTTGTTGTGCTTGCCTTTATCTTGCCTCGGTGCATCCCACTTGAGCACCAGATCGCCTAATTTGAAATCCTCTTTTTTCACCTTCTTATCGAATTCCTGCTTGATCTTCAGTTGATGATCATATTCTTTATCTACCAGCTGCTCCCAGGCTAGCTGCACTTCAACCAACTACTAAATCCTCCTGATCATATCATCCAGCTCCCCTTGATAATCTTGGAAGAATTTTTCCATAGGCAAGGTGAGTTGAGAAGGGAAAATGGACTCAACTCCATACACCAACTGGAAAGGAGAAAGGTCCAAGGCCCTCTTTGTTGTCACTCTGTCAGCCCACAAAGAAAACATGAGTTTTGAATCCCATGCCCTTTTGTTGTCCTCCAACAGGTTTTTAACGATCTTTATAAGGATTTTGTTTGAGGATTCTGCAAGCCCATTTCCCTATGGGTAATAAGGGGTTGAATGAATCAATGTGATCCCATATTGTTCACAGAATTGAATCAATGGCTCAACCTTGAAAGATGTAGCATTGTCAGTAAAAAATTTGTTTGGACAACCAAAGCTTGCCATAATGTCTTCAAGGAAAGCAATGATCACCTCATGGGAATAATTCCTGGTAGGGATAGCCTCTATCCACTTAGTGAAATAGTATGTGGCAGTCAAGATCCATCTATGTTGGCCACTAGAAGTGGGATGAATTTTCCCAATAAAATCTAAGCCCCATTGTTGAAAAGGTCCTGAAACTGCTACGAGCTTTAATTGCAAAGACTTTAGCTACTGCTTTCCAGAAAATTTCTGACATTTAAGACATGCTATGATCTTAGCAAAAACATCTATAAACAGACTAGGCCAAAAATACCCATCCCTGAGAATCTTGTAGGCAGTAGTACTCCAAAAATGATGCCCCCCACACAAACTGTCATGAAAATCAAACATAATCCTTTGAGCCTCTTGTGGGTTTAGGCATCTTAACAACACTCCCAATGGATCCTTCCAATATAAAATTTGATCAACCAAGAAATACTTTATTGATTTGAGTTTTAATGCTCTCCCCTTGTTCTTTTCCATACCACTTGGAGGTTGTAAATTATGTAAGAAAAATATAATATCCCTGTACCAACTGCAATTGGCCAATCCTGGGATGATTTGAGCGTCTCTGTTGTTTAATTTAGTATGCTGCTTTTTTGAACATGAACCAATGAAATTTACTCCCAACGTTGAGCAATTTGATTCAACCAAGAGCTTGGCTAAACCTTGGCCCTTAACTAATTTGGTAGGCCTGATTTCTAAATCAAATTCAAGGATCTTAGCAATCCATTTGCTGCATTTTTCGTCAATATCAGGCTAAATCAAAATTTATTTTATAGCAACTGATGGAACATAAGCAATGACTTTTGAATGCAACACATAAGCTCTGAAGGACTTAAGATATTTAACCAGTGCATAGGCTTTCTTATCCATAATGTCATATTTTGATTCTGTGACTCTCAAATCCCAATTGAAAAAAGCAATGGGCTGCTCTAAGCCTTCAGAGTTCTTCTGCAACAACACTGTTGCTACTGTATCAAAAGAGGCAAAAGAAAAAATAAGAAATTCCTTGGAGTAGTCTAGGCTGACTAGGACTGGGGCTTTGGTCAAAGATTTCTTTATTTGATCAAAATAACTACGTGCCTCAAAAATCCACTTAATTTCGTTATCTTTCCTCAACATAGTTGTGATATACTTAAGTAACTCAACAAAATTTGACACAAACCTTCTCAAGAAATTAACCTTTCCTAGAAAAGATTGAACCTCCTTTTTAGATTTGGGTAGTGATAATGTTAGTATGGATTCAACCCTACTAGAATCAATCCTCACACGTTCATATGACACAATATTCCCCAATAATTTTCCTTCTTTCATGGCAAACAATGAATTTTTAGGATTCAAAGAGAGGCCAAATTTTCTGCATTTTAAGAAAACCTTTCTTAAGTGATCATAGTGCTCTTCATCAGATTTAGAGAACACGGTTTTGTCATCTACGTATATAAATAAAAAATTGTCCTTCTCTCTAATAAATGCTATGTCCATAGCTCGTTGAAAGGTTGCCCCCATGTTTATCAAACCAAAGGGAATCTTGGTGTACATAAATGTACCACAAGGAGTTGTAAAAGCCGTCTTCTCTCTATCTTCTGGAAAAACAGAAATCTGGTTGTAGCCAGAAAAACCGTCAACCATAGACATCTGGGCTACACCTGTCACCCTTTGTAATATATGCTCCATCTTGGGCAAAGGGTAATTATCCTTTTTAGAGCTTTTGTTCAGATTTCGGAAATCGACACAAAGTCTGATTTCTCCTTTCTTTTTCCTCACGGGGACCAAATTAGCCACCCATTTGGAATATCTCAAAGGAACAATAATTTTTGCATCTAAAAGCTTCTTCAACTCCTTCTCCATGAAAGGCAGTAACATAGGATTGATTTTCCTCAACTTTTGCCTGAAGGGCTTAGTCTCTTCTTTTAATGGAATCTTGTGCTCTATAATGTTTTTGTCATAAGTTCAGAGATTTTTGTAAGTCCATGCGAATACATCAACAAACTCCTTCAACAATTTGACATATTCTACTTTCTTCTCTCTTGATAGGCTTCTTGACAACTTGACATATTTTGGATCCTTTTTTGTCCCCAAATTGCACTTAGTTATATTAGCATTGTAAATAGACACTTTCCCTTTTCCTTGCCATATAATTTTCATCAAATAATTTTTTCAAAGGAACTAGTCCTTTTGGAATATGGTTGCTAGGTAGTTTCACGATATGATGATTAGCAATTATGTTAAGGAAAATATCAGCATGTGGAGTAATTTCATAATCAGGATCCTAATCAATGTGTAATGCAACAAATTCGTCAACAGACTCGAGAAATTTTTTAAGTTCTAAATCATCTTCAAACACCTTCCAATATTTGACATTGTCCAGTATAGAAGGCCTATATTTGACCTCTACATCATACTTGAGTTTTGGTGGTATAGGTATCCTGAAATTGCTTGTTGAATCCAAGGAATCAGCCACATAATTCTCTTCTCTTGGAATAAAAGAGATGTCATACTCAAAGAAAAAATTCTCTACTAGGTCCCATACTTCATTTCTATAAGATATAAGCCTAGGGTGCTTAGTTTGGCAAAGATTTTTAGTCTTATGGACTATCAATTCAACATCTCCAAATACTGACAACTTTTTAATTCCCATATCCTTTGCAGCTCTCAAGCCCAAGACAAGAGCTTCATATTCTTCTACGTTGTTGGTAGTTTCAAATTCTAGTTTGTATGACAAAGGTATGGTCTCATGAGTTGGTGAGATAAACAACACTCCAGCACCAGGACCTTCCTTAGAAGAGGCTCCATCAAAGAACATCTTCCAAACATAATTAGTTAGAGGAGGTTCTTCGGATAAGGTAACAGATTTTTTTCTTATTTCAAGAGGGGTTTCAAGAGCATTAGTGAGTTGCAAAATGTTGGACCCCAACTCAGTATCAAGAGAAAAAACAAGATGATTAGCAGGGTTTGCTTCATCACTAATAATGTAAGCCAACTGGGCTTCTCTGTAAATTCTTCTATGTTCCCCACCAAACATCGGGATAGTTTCATATGAGAGATCCATATGCAAGGTTCCTCCGAGTATTTTTATGCAAGACCTTGACAAGAGCATGCCAAAATTAGGAGGAACATCGATCACCACAACATCCATAAGTATACTTTTCATGGGCAATTGAAATAGAGTCACAACCATGTATTTAATGACCCCCAGACATTTTACCTTCCTAGAGTCGAAAGAATATAAGTCATGAGAGGTTTTAGTGATTTCCAGTCCAAGTTCATCCATAACAGATTTTGGCATAAGATTATGGGAGGCCCCTGAATCCAGAAGATAGTTATGCAACACCTTCTCATGAATATTGAGAGAAGTATAGAAGGGAGGGGATGAATCATCTATGTCTTCTATCAAAGGACCTAAAATCACAATTGGTTTTTCATCTTGTAGATTTATTGAATCAACGGAATTAGGAGAAACATTAAGTTGTAACATTTTGGTCAGATACTTTTTAAATTCTTCATTTTTTATCAATTCCAAAAATGGTACATGGATCTTCATTTTTTGGATCTCACTCTCAAAACAGAAAGAGGGGGAAGGCTTCAAAATCTCTTTGGTTTCAGGAGGAGGATTTCTGATCAGAAGTTGTGGGTTTTGAGAATCTTTTTCTTTGTAGCTCACTGCCACAGTCTTGGAAGAATCTTCTTTCTGAATAGCTTGATTAGGGAAACCAATTTTTTCTTCATTCTTCTTAGATCTCAAATTTTATCTACTAGCATTTTCCTTCGTTTGTTCTCCCTTGCTTAACTCATTGATTTGAATATCCATTAAATATTTATCATAAGAGGATTAAGTCAAGTGTGGGGATGGGGATGAATCACCTAAATAGTGGATCTCAGGATCAACCTCTACCTCCTCTTCTTCTTCATCAGAAACCATATTATTCTGAAAAGGATCTTGAATCCTCTGATCATCTCTCTCTCTGCTTCTGGGATCTTGATCTGAAAATAGAAGGCTAACTTTTTATGCTATGCAAACACCCTCTACTTCAATAAAATAAACCTTAACAGGACCTTGCTTCATGTGTTCAAATATGTAAGATGGTTTATGTGTTTAGTTTATGCTTCTTCCTTTTGAATGTGCATGTGTGAGGAATGTTCTTTTAAAGGATTAATCATGTGTTATAAATCAATACATAGCAATATAAAGTGCAGAAAATAACACAACAAACTCACAACCATAGCAAGATGATAAAGGAGTTCACCCCTCTCTGGGCTACATCTCCTTGAGCCTCCTTCAATGGACTTGGCTCTTTGGGATTAGTTTGTCAAATTCTCTTTACAAGCTGCTGCTCAAATCCAATGGATTTACAGACTATACCATTGGATTCAGAATACATAAAGACCCCAATATTGACTATTAGAACTCTGAAAATGGATCTTGTCTCATCCAACAATGACCTCTTCTACATGTGACCTCCAAGCTTCCCTGAGCTTCAATGAGGAAAAAACACCTATAAAAGTCCTCCAATGGATCTGAAACC
>JZKD02S0213650.1:859715-888169 GCA_000966675.3 Picea glauca | reverse complement strand
TACTTCAATAAAATAAACCTTAACAGGACCTTGCTTCATGTGTTCAAATATGTAAGATGGTTTATGTGTTTAGTTTATGCTTCTTCCTTTTGAATGTGCATGTGTGAGGAATGTTATTTTAAAAGATTAATCATGTGTTATAAATCAATACACAACAATATAAAGTGCAGCAAATAACACAAGAAACTCACAACCATAGCAAGATGATAAAGGAGTTCACCCCTCTTTGGGCTACATCTCCTTGAGCCTCCTTCAATGGACTTGGCTCTTTGGGATTAGTTTTTCAAATGCTCTTTACAAGCTTCTTCTCAACTCCAATGGATTTATAGACTGTACCATTGGATTCAGAATACATAAAAACCCCAAGATTGACTATTAGAACTCTGAAAATGGATCTTGTCTCATCCAGCAATGACCTCTTCTACATGTGACCTCCAAGCTTCCCTGAGCTTCAATAAGGAAAAAACACCTGTAAAAGTCTTCCAATGGATGTGAAACCTATCCCAATGTGTTCAGAGCACAATAATCAGTCAAAAATGACTATTCAGTCTCAGAAAATGGACATGGTCTCATATGAGCAATGCCTCAAACAATGAGGGCTTCAAGCTTTTTGGAGCTTCCTCAAACTTCAATGGTTAAAAAACTGCCTTAGAAGTCTCCAAATGCCTGTGAAAACATCACCAATGGACTCAGAACGTCCAAAAACCCCTATATGGGCTTTTACAACACCTGATTTGGTCAAAAACTGAAGAAGTTATGCTTTCTGCCATTTTTCTCCTTCAGGCTTGCTGTCTCCTGTTCGCCATTTCGCACCTGTGTGAAAAATGAACCTGGCTTCTACGTTTTCCCGTGCTTAAACTCAGCACCCCCACGCGTTCGGAAATTGGTGCCAAATTGTCGAATGGTTAACGGGAATAAAGCCCCCCAAGTCGGAGGTGTTGGGCGCATGGGGGGACCATATGGCCACGTCCCCCGCGCATAAAGGGATAAGTTCCCCGCGTGCATAAAAAATTGAAAAGTGTCAGGTGTGTGAATGTATAACCACAAAACAAAACCCAACTTAAACCGCGTGCACCAGTTAAGGGATATGGTCATATAATATGGTTTGTATACCATTAAACACCAGCCAAACCAAACCCCGCGCCACTTTATATAGTGGTCACATGTAATAAACAATGGAACCGTGGGTTCCACCAAACTCCAACTCCTGCACTCTCCTTTAAAACGAAGGTCATATGTGAAGCCATATGCTCGGGGGGAAAGGGCTAACGGTTGAACTGAAAACCCACGCAAATGCATATAACTATAAGTCATATGTATGGTAATGAAACCATGTTTTAACCCATTCGAATTACCAAAATGCCGCGCGTGCCAATTGAGAAAGGCTTGGTGATATGTTATAATGATACGAATGTGAGTTTGTTCATGGTTTAAAACTCAACGCAAACCCCGCGCAATGCTAAGGCTTGGACATATGGAAAACCAATAGAACCACGACATATAATGTTAAAACCCCGCGCCATTTGCCGGAGGGTAAGGTCACATGTGGAACGATAGAACCTCGTGTCGGGGCTAAGCCCTGGCCCGACCCGCCGCCTCATTACCATAGTTTTCAACTCATATAAATTTTATTGCGTTTGTATTATAAGCACCATCGCGTGGTCCAATGGTCGGGCGGATTTGTTAAATCTTTGTGTTGTGGGGAGAGGTCTGGGGGTCGAACCCCACGGACCCAACGAAATTTTAATAAACCAAACCAATAACAAACAGCCAATAACCAGGTGCCACGTGGCAACCCTTCATTGGGCCACGTGGCACCCTTCCATTCGTCCACAATAATGCCACTTGTCACAATCTAACTCAACCACATTTGACCAATCAAAAACTGCCACATCTGCACTGCCAACTCAGCTGCCACATCATCATACGATCTTCCACGTCAATTGTACGGCCTCTTCCATGTCAGTTGTACGGCCTGCCCAGTCAGCGTCCTCTTTTTTACCTGTTTGGCTCGGCGAACAGATCGCGATAACTTCTTCATACGGACTCCGTTTGTGAAATTAAATATACCGTCAGAATTAGGAAGATGAGACGGACACAATGGAACTGTTTTCGTCGCATTCCGAGCACTTTGAAAATTGAGCAAATTTTTGACCCCTGGTCCAGATTTTGATCAGATCTCTAGGAAGGATTTGGGGAGCATTGTTCGATCTCTTGAAGTTACCTCTATTTTCAGTGTTCTGAGCATTTCTATATGGATGTCTTCCTTCTGATTTTAACTTGTCAATCTCAATAGAAAGGGATTTTACTAATTTCATCAACTCATCTACTTGTGAATGAACAATAGGAGAGTCATAAGTGGAAGATTCAGCCTTGTTTTTCCTCCTATCTCTGTCAAATTTTTCCCTGAGCTTATCTGAGGTGATTATATTGGATTCAACCTCTGAGGCAGTGTCTTGCATCTTCACTAAAGAAGGTGACCTTCTCTCTCTCAATAGAAGGCGGAAATCAGAGTCAAACACACTTGCATAAGTGAATTTTTCCATGGTTTATGTGGGTTTGATCTCATCAGGGATATTCTTGTACATCTTGTTAAATCTTTTTGAAAAGCCAGAGACAGATTCTCCTTCTTTTCTTTTCAAAGATCCAAATTCAGTAATATAGTACATAAAATCATTTTTGTCACCCTAGTGCCTTAAGAAAGCTTCATCCAATGCCTCAATACCAGTGATGGATCCAGGGGCCAGACCCCTAAACCACTTCGTAGCCTCCCCAAAAAGGATTTGGATGAAAACCCTCATCCAAACATCTTCATTTTCAATATTTTTTTTATCTGCATAGCTATAGAAAGCAACAAGATGTTTCTCAGCTGTTATATCTTCTTCTCCAGTAAACTTGGGCATGTATTTCAAATAATAGCTAGGGGGAAGAGCATTCATTGGTTGAGGCAAGACTAGAGGAGCATATCTTGCAGCCACTATGACATCCATCCTATTTGCAGGGGGATTAACAACTGCCATTTGATTTTGGATTCTAGGTGAAATAGCAGGAGAAGGAGGCCGAGCTATGTGCAGATTAGGAGAAGGAGAAAAGGATAAAGGGGAGATTTCATTCTTCACAACAATAGGTGGAGTCTTGGAAGAGGATGGTAAGGTCTGAGAAGGAGATGAAGTTCCCACTTCTTTGACAAAATTTTTTTTAACAGAGAGAGGTGTAGCAAAACCTAACGTAGGGAAATATTCAAAACTATAAAGGTTGAAACACTTATCAATATCAGGGGAGGAGAATATATCAATGTTTTCTTCTTTTACTTCAGTTTCACGGGTAGAGTATTGAACAAGAAACTCTTCAAAATCTAACTTTTGAGATACTTCAACAGAAGATAAAGGAAGATTACTTGATAAAACAATAGGAGTATCAAGAGTGGAATCAGGCAACTGACTGAAAGCACTTGTGGTAGCAACAAATTATTTTTTTTTAGAAGCTTTTCCCTTCTTGATTATTTTCTCTGGGTCAGCCTCAGGTGGAACCAAAGGTAACTATGGAATTGATCTTATATGTCTACCTTTAGGCACCAGAGCTGAATCAATGGAGTCGCCAGGTGCAAGATGCAATCTTCAAAATACTAAGTCCCAATGCACCATGAGAGCTAGTAAGAATTGTTGTTCTATCCCAGGGAAAAGTCTTCAAATCGTTCCCCGACAACGATGCCAAAAATGTTAGCACTAGGAGTCACCTTTTGATTGCAAGGAAGGTAAGCCCATTACCCATCAGATGATATGTGAAAGTATGAGTGTTTTTTGAAAGGTCGAATGGAAAAACTCAAAATGATAATATCCTCACTCAAAAACAAGGTTAACATGTAACAACAAATAAGGTCTTGACTAATTTCAACCAATAGTTTGGGAGTAAAAGTGGATAGAAATAAGACTTGAATGAGAGGAATGTAAGAGCTACTGCAAACATCAGGTCCACAAAAGCCCAAAGGAAGAAATTTTTTAAAAACAAGATCTTCTTGAAATTAGAAACTAAGGAGCTAAATAAACACCATGAAAATAAAATGATCAAACATCCATCATATCATTACCACAGTCATCCATATGAAGCATTCAAATATGAACATTTAGCATTAGAAGCAAATAGTCTGAAATAGGAGCTGATTTCTATTAGTCAAAAAGTCTTAAGTCCAGTACATACTAGATCACAGTCACTTTATAAAAAATATTACAATTTCTTAGGAGCCTTGCTCTACCATCCAAACATCTTAAAGCAATTTATCTATCTATTTATAACAAGAAAGGGAGGCAACAACTAGTGGTACGAGCTGGACTCTTTTCCTTAAAAATATCAAAATATTTATTTATTCCAACAACTAAGATAACAACCTATGCTATAAAATAGGGAAGTGTTGGTGACTAAACCCAATCATGCTTCTAACTTCTTTGATCCTCTTTTGTTGCTCAGCTCCTGTTTTTCCATGTGTCTCTTTGGAGTTTGTAGTTGTCCTCTGCATGCCAACTGTTACTTCTGTCATTTATTCCATCATTAACTTATCCAAAACTGTTGGCTTAGTCTTCCTAGATCCCTAGTGCTTGCTGGATACTCCCTTGGGTAGCAATTATGTGTAGCGCCCCCTAAAATGGAACAAGGAGAGAAGGTAGCACCTGTGGGTAGCGCCATTGTGTTGCATATCTGTGGTTACATTTGTCCTCTATTGCAATATTGAGTATTTCCTATGTGTGAACCTACTCTCTATAAGATATTACCCAGTGACTGTGGGTAGCGCATGTATGACAATTCTGTGTTTTGTAAAATATTACGCAGTGCCTTTATGCAACGCCACCTACGCTGTGTCTGCATAAGGGTTTGGGTAGCTATGCCAAAAATGAAGGTTATTTGACTCCTGAACGTGTGTAGAGTTGTTTGTGTCCTTCCATGATGACAAATCAATTTACTTAGGTTCTTTTACCATTGAGTGGAGCTAGCACTTAGAAAAAAATTAAAAAATTCATATAGCTAAACACATAGAAGCCTGTATAGGTGGCAAAACTTAGTATGTGCATATCAGTTAAACTTCCCAAGAAGGAACAACTCTAAAAAATGGGGTTTGCTACTAGCAGCTACCTTGTCATTTTAACACTTAGCCTCACACTCTTTCGGGTGGAAAGAGTGTCTCCAATTAACTCAGTAGAATTCTTCTTCTTAGCACTGGTAGGCTTCTTCAATATGGTTGTGCTCTCCTTAGCTACTAGTTTTTCATCTTCAATGGCAGCCTCAACCAACATCTGTAAATTATTTTGGGTTACTTCATCTTGGAAATGCTTCATTTATTCCTTTAGCTTCCCATTCTAAGCCTGGAAACCCTTGTTCTGCTTATAGAGGCTCTGGAGCTTCCTATGAAGGGGTTGAACCCTTCTTGCTGCAAATTTTGCTAAGTCAAGAGTATCACTGTACCCTCTATAAGCTCTGTCATCTTGGCCTTCTCAGATATGGATTCCCTTTTCAATTGGGCCACTTTCTTTCTTGATTCCTTAAGATGTATT
The DNA here is from genome assembly GCA_000966675.3 of Picea glauca. Lineage (NCBI taxonomy): Eukaryota > Viridiplantae > Streptophyta > Pinopsida > Pinales > Pinaceae > Picea > Picea glauca. The sequence goes on along the minus strand of JZKD02S0213650.1, from coordinate 882,626 downwards.
ATGAGTCTCTTGAAGTTCTGATCACCAAGGGGGTTGGGAACATGTGCAGTCTCAGTAGGCTTCTTCTCGTCCTTTTCTTCCTTCTATACCGGAATTTACTTGCATGTTTCACCTGCCTTCTCAAAACCTTTTCCTTTATGCTTCTTCTCTTTCACAACAACCTTTTCTTTATTCTTCATAGGTTTTTTACAATCCTTCATAGGGATATCATCTTCCCTCTCCAAAGGTCTTTTGGTACCCTTACCCTTGATTTTATGTACAGGGGTTTCTTATTTCTCTTCTACATATTTTTCAATGACTTTCCCTTTATTCTTATGTATAAGGGTTTCTGGTAAAGGTTGTCCTTTGAAATCCCCCTTAGGTATTGATGACCTAGTGAAAGGTCTTTTACCCTTGATTTCAACTGCTGGAGGAGGAGAGGGAAAGAGAATATTCTTCCCTTTTTTTGATGTCACCTTGGTAGAATATGGAACTTCTTCTAACCCTAGTGGAGGTGGTGGTGAGAAATCTCTATGTGGAGAAAGACAGACTTCCTCCTCAGCTTCCCTAACTTGCTTATTGATCTCTGAAATAGGGACTTTGCCCTTTCTCTTCTTGTTGATCCCTATTTTAGTACTAGTAGGTGATGAAGAGCCTACGATCTGTGATTGGGGGGTAGGTGTTGGGTCCAGCTTGAAGTGAGAAGTGACCAAAAAATTCTTCCAGGAGATCTCTTTCTTTCCCAACTCTTCAGAGACAAGCATCCTAATAAGTCTAGAGTGGAAAAGACTGGAGTCCACATCCTTAGATTTGGCTTGCATGCTATCTACCATTTTACTTATAATTCTCAGTAGGTATTATGGAACATTCATCTGAACCTTACCAGTAAAATGCAACAACAAACTTATGTGGTAATGATACAGGGTGTTAAATCTCCCTTCACAACTAAAATATCTTTGTATGATTTTCAACATTCTATCAAATTGGTCAATCAACTGATTCCTTGGCACACTCTGAGATAAGTCATTGGCTTAGTATTCAAGCTTGAAAATATCTTTAACGAAGGGTGAACTCAATACCATGGTCTTGAACCAATTTTCTCCTGAAATGGGGATCCTTTGCAGCTGAGATGGAGGCTTCAGTAACCTCAAATTCCAAATCTCCAACTCTGGTTTTCTTGCCATCAAAATTTAGTGCAAATTGTTTTTCTACTTCTGGGTGGATTCTTTGTATGTTCTGGAAGAAAGAGAGGCATCCCGTTCTTCGAAACATTTCCCTTGCCATGGGTTTTGTGTCAAAAATGTGCATGTCCACAGGTTCTCTTTGAACTATCTTGCCACCTTTGTGTGCTTTCTTCGACTGAGGGGTCTCCATGACTCAGAAAGAGGGTTCTTAAGAGGCTGTAATGGATGCTATGTACCAGAAAAATTCAATTCAAGTCTCAAATACACAAGGATAGCCCTCCAAATTAACAATGCTTAGAAAATGAGTGTGGCTATGAGAAAAGGACCTTCAGGCTTATACAGGCTTTCAAAGTGTATACTATGAGGAGGTAATCCTGAAATGACTCTTCATACAGGATGAAAAGAAGCAAAGAATAATCAGAGAGGTTTGAGCAGTGCCTCTGCGTAGTGAAATGCATACACATAGGATAGGTTATTATAGGCCTGTGACTTTCAAAGGCTATGACAAACAACAATAATCAGACAATGGATACGAGTGATGATGTTTACATGAATGAAAATATGGATGTCATACTACTCTACAAGCTTAACAAACCGAAACCCGAGCACAAATATCCTATGAAAATTAATATGCAAAGGAGGTTGCACAAGATACCTATGAAGTCAACATCTATTGAGCTCCTCAGCATTATCTTAGGATGATATTGGGAAAAAATCGGCCCTGAAATCTCTCACAGCATCGGATGTAGTTGACATGCGATCGTTTGAGCCGAACTGGAAAACTTATGCAGTGCATCACTGCTGAACTTTTAAAATTTAGAAACCATTACCAAGGATCATAAATGCAAGATATTTTGAAAGAATTTCAACCGATGTCTGGCACTGAAAACAAGGGTTAAGGTATCAGTCATGGAAATCATGACTTGGAGTGGATGAATGATAAACGTGACAGGCGCTACAGAACTGTCTACTGAGTGGGAAGCGCTGTCTAAATTAGAAAATGATTGGATAGGTGAGTGGGGATGATGAGGTATGCATGCAAGGTCATGAGTGAGGAGAGAGGTGTGTCACATCAGCTTGGTCATGGGAGGTATCAACCTATGGATGAATCATGAGAGGGGACATAAAGAATAGACCATGAGCTTAAAAGGGTTTAAGGACCAAAAATTGAATTGCGAATCAACACATGAGCTATGTCTCAAAGGTTTAGTCATCCTAAAGGGTCCTATCATAAATAACATTTAAGGGATGAGAAATTTATAAGAATCTAAGGTTTTTTTTTTTTAACAAAAACAAACTAAGTGACCCAAGGCGACTTAGTGTGATAACAAGTCTAATGCAAAAGTCAGGGGGAACGTACAACCTCTGTGAGCATAGAAAGTCTAGTGAAAATTTCAGGGGGAACGTACAACCTCTGTGAGAATAGATAGACTAGTTCAAAGGTCAAGGGGAACGTACAACCTCTATGAGCCTAGTCAAGCCTTGTGAGCCAAGAGAAAAAGCCAAGGAATCTGTCAAAAGTTAGGTTGAATATAAAATTCCTATGAGCTAGAAACAAACAATATTCCTAATATTTCAAATGATATAAATGTATTGATATAGTGCATTGGCACGTGTAACATTATCCACCATGAAGAGAATTTCGAATTTCCTTGTAAAGATTTGAGTTGTAACTGAAGTCTCAAGTCTAGTTCTATTTTAGAACTAAAGTGTAATGCTGAGTTGTAACTGAAGTCTTAAGTCTATATCTATTTTAGAACTAAAGTGTACTATTGAGTTGTAACTGAAGTATTAAGTCTAGTTCTATTTTAGAACTAAAGTGTAATGCTGAGTTGCAACTAAAGTCTTAAGTCTAGTTCTATTTTAGAACTATAGTGTAATGTTGAGTTGCACCTAAAGTCTTAAGTCTATATCTATTTTAGAACTAAAGTGTAATGATGAGTTTCCACTAAAGTCTTAAGTCTAGTTCTATTTTTGAACTAAACTGTAATGTTGAGTTTTAACTGAAGTCTCAAGCCTAGTTATATTTTTGAACTAAAGTATACCAGTCTCAAGCATAGTTCTATTTTCGAACTAAAGTGTAATGTTGAGTTGTAACTGAAGTCTCAAGTCTAGTTCTATTTTTGAACTAGAATATACCAGTCTCAAGTCTAGTTGTAAGTTCGAACTAAAATATGAAGTTGAATTATAATTAAAGCATGCAAACAAGTTACTATTTCGAGCCTCTCCTCTTCTCCTCTCCAGCCTATATAAGAAGATTTCAACCCCTCTCTTCAACAAAGTTTGATATGCAGGTTAAGGGTGAAGCAATAGAGGAGCATATCAGTGATAAAGAGGCAACATACCAAAGAAACATATCAGTTTTGTATATCAACAATAGAGGCTGCATATCAGAGGCGTATATCAACAACATTCTAGTGTTGTATATCAACAATAGAAGCAACATATCAGAGGTGTATTTCAACAAGGTCTTTTAGGTCTTTGTCAGGTCAGAGTCATCTTGGAAAGATATTTAAGAGAAAAACATTCATGGTGGATATTTGTAAGTGATCTTACATTATTAATGCAATAAATGAATACCGTTTGTTGGGGTTTTTCTCCCTATATAGGGTTTCCCCAGTGTATATGTGTTGTTGATTTTCATGCTTACTTATCTACATAGTTATTGCTATTCGGTTATGATTTTGTATGGTTGAATTTTATTAAGATGGAGTCAAAGTATTTAAGAAAATAAAAGAATTAATCCTCATAAGAAATCAAGCTCATAATTTAACAAAACATCGATGTTCAATGCTTTTGGGTGTGCATAGTTTAACGACCCAAACTTCTCAGAGTAATTTTCTTATGAAGTCCCATAGGATTGTCACATGACTTTGACCTTCAGGCCTTTCTACACCACACTATTCCAAATACTCCATATTTGGGGAGTCCTAGACTTCTAAAGTCCCAGTACTTCACAATTCATGTGGCCAGATGGACACATACTAGGGATTGACATGTGGTGAGGGCCAGGGGTGACACGTACTCTCGTTAGGGGGTGACACATGTCACGTTCTAATGGGCCCAGGGGTCCACAAAACAGGTGTATCCAAGTGACATGTGGCACCTCAATCATGGGTCCAAGTCACCCTGGGTGACATCAGCGAGCCCCGTCAACCCCTAACACAATATTCTAATGTTCCTATGATCTCACGGTCAATATCTGTACACGTAGACCCCTCAATATATGGATCCCATTACTTCGGAGATTCGACATTCGATATTTTCAATATGAAAACTCCCCATGGCTCCCAGATTTGGTCAACGTTGGGCTGACCATAGTCTAGATATGGCAGTCAGGGAGGATCCTGAAGGGTCCTCAGATCCATGGCTCACATCATTTCATCGATTCAGCGTTCAGGAGTTTTGGAAGTGTCACACCCCCCAAATCCTCTGGAGTGTCTACACTTTGGATTATCAGATCTAGCGACACGTGTCCTTAACGATGGATGACTGAGATGGACTTTGTTGTTCACAATTTTGGGAGCCTTCACACTTTATGTCCCTCATCCAACTTCCTCCAGAGTCTCGAGTCTCCAGACTACAATATCTCCTTCCACATGGATGGAATAGGTATTTCTAGAGATGACATGTGGCAAGGCAGAGAGGACACATGGCCCCTTTAGTGGGTGACATGTTTCATGTGTTAATGGACCTATAGGGTCTGTGAAATGATCAAGTCCAGGTGACACATGGCACATTGATCCTGAGTTCACGTCCCACCCCCTTTTTCCTTAATGCACGTATACTCCTCGAAGTCCTGAAATCTCTCCATGTGGTTTCGTCCATTTGGAGATCGACATTCAACGTTTGGAACTTGAACGTTCAATGTTTAGTGTTCATCTTTCAACGTTCAATTTTCTACATTGAACGTCCCTCTATGATACTACACCCCAAATCCTCTGAACTCCCGAAATGGTCAACGTCGGCTTGAATATATCATATATTCAACGATTGGAATAGTTCCTAGGCATCCTCAGATCTACGACCCATATTAAATTCAGGCTCCGAGACTTCGGGGGATCAATATCCCTTATGACGAATAATAAAATTTGTCGAACTCATGAAGACTGAAGGAGTCGAGGGATTAACACCTGTGCTCCTTCTCCAAATCCAATTGTCGTGATAGACCTTGGATCCTCTCGAACAAATCTCATTCGCTCATCTTCCAAATGAAACGACATCCCCTTTCGAGAATTAAATATCACTATCCTTCCCGAGCTTCGTCAGTTATGAACAAATTAGGCATTGGCGCGTTCTTTGCGCTCTTTCTCCTGAGCTTTGTCAACTCTGAAATACTTAGGCATTGGGGCGCACTTTGCACTCTTTCTCCTGATATTAACAAACTCCTTCCCCCAGGAGACTCAAAACAACTGGCAATGTTGACATACATATGAGAAACTAAGCCCAATGTCAATGAACTCATGGTTCATTTGCTTAAACTTGAGCCACTACATGGCTTGAGAATTTACGTGCACAAACCATATAGTTCTTTACTTTCTTAAATATAGAATCAAACAAAAGATAAATGAACACAATATAACCATCAAGAGACATGCACATCCCTAAAACATTCAAAGGATATCCTACTTTATTTTACAGTTAGAGCTCAAATATACAGGGTATGAGAATACTTATCTATTTCTGATTGTAGCCAATTAATTGACTTTCAGTGTTTACCTTTCCACCCAACCATATGCTTAGAGGCATTCAGTCTTAGCACTCTGGACACCCCTATGTCGAGCCATGATATCATTAGGTAAATACGCCATTTCCCGTAGACCTTCACTCTGGCACAACATCCCTGTGAGGTTTATCAAATGTTTCCCCATCATCAAGCTCACAACATTCCTCTTTTATTCTGCATGTTTGGATCATTTTTTCCCCTCTGTGCATGCATTCTTGTTTGGTGTCTCTCCTACTCTTTGCAGAGCCTCACGCATGTGCCTCTTCCTCTATGTATTCTTCTTGTCTCTAGTTTTTGTATATATTTTCCTAGGATGGGTCTCGACCTATCTCATTCCTTCTGTCAGAAGGAAACTCGGGTTAGCCTGGTCTTCCAGACCCTGTGGTACTTCAGGCTAGCATTCTTCAGTCAGACCATACTTCCATTCATGGGGGTGGTTGATTATCCAACCACCAATCCTTCCTTAATTAATTGATTCCTCTCCTTGGGATCCAGATGAGGCTTATTATCTCAGCAAAGGGAATGAACTAATGAACCCTCTCCATAGTTTCTTCAGTCTTTCCTCTAATGATATCATGGTCAGTACTTCAAGGATTTACCCCCACAGTTAGTCATTGGAAATCTAAATAATACATTTACATTGTTCCCATGCCATAGCATGGTGATAATGATTAATGATTAATTACAAGATGGGGAAAACAAGGGTATTACATCTTATATCTATGTTAATTTATTTATGATAAATATGGTGATTGAACATCTAAAAATGTTTCATATCATTTCTTTGAACAAATGGATATGTAGGATTAGGTAATATCAGGTGTTAATATTCATTTTAAGGATCATTACTAGGGACTCGAGGTGGCTCAAAGGATCTTATGAAAAAAATTAATAAGTCATAGTTGTATTAAGTTCATGGGAAGAGGCCTTATCCTTTGTATCTTCCATATGCACATTACCACCATAAATCACTTCAAAAGGGGTCAGCCCTATTGAGTTTATTTGAATAGGAAAATGGGTGGATTTCTACAAAATCAAACCATTAAAGAGATAAGGATACAAATAATAATAAGTAGAACAATTCAGAGAATAAAAATATTCTCTAGAACAATAAACATTTTCAAAAATTGACTCTTTGAATGGTAGTTCCTCCTCCTTAATAACATTAGCAACTGATAGTGAACCGGTAGGTTCCACACTAGGAATTGTTTCACAATCAACTTGTTCTTTGTTAGGTTCCTAACCCACACATAGGTAGAACAATATATTCAAATCTAATAAAGGTCAATATTAATAAGACCTTTCAATAAAATAGAATAAGGCGGATGTAATAATACCTAATAGAAGCTTCCACTTCTAGAAGGATATTCCTCTAGATGCCTCTTTTTAGTATATATAGGAGTCAAGGGTATGACAACCCTAGCTTGGATATTATTGTAATAGATCTCTTCTCAACTGGAGATTTCCCCCTCGAAGAGGCCCATGAACATTGCTTTCAGATTCAAAGTGATATTTCTATTGTTATTCTTATATCATTTCAGTGTTAATGTGGTGAATGTTCTGTTTATATTGATGTTATTCTGCCATTACTAGAATTTTATTTATGTTTTGCATACTTTTTATATCTGGTATATTACAAGTGGTATCAAAGCACTTTCTTGGCATAAATTGTGGGTAATTTTTTTTTTTCAGGGTAGAGACGTATTCCATCATCTTTGAGCCATAGAGATCTGTTGTTACATAACCTATGGTTGAGGGATTCATACACACAGGAAATACAAGTGGTTCTTAAGCGCACATCTGTTGGCCACCCTTGTAACCCCTATTGGTACCCCTTCGAGTGTTAGTGCATCAGAAAGAACCTGTGTACGGATCATCCTAGATTACCTGAAGTCCTCTTTAGATAAACCAATCAATTGCCTAACTGCTACAGTGTCACCAAGAACAACACTCAGGAAGATACTCTCTAGTACCTGGGTAGTCGGGTAGTATGGCTAAGGGTACAATCTATCCTCCTTAGTTAATTCCCTGAGATATTGGGCCAAGTAGTACTATTGGACCCCACACGTATATCAGAGAGATATAGCATAGGGAAAACCCTTGTCTGTAGAACCCTTGAATACCTAACCCTTGGGGACAGAAACACAAACAAATTAAAACAAACAAGATCTATTGTCGTGCAACTGTTTTCGGGTTTCCAAGTAAATACACATTTCTTTCTAGTTAAACATTTGGGCATTTCCTCTCTGCAGTATTCTTCAGACTGGACATAAAAAAATAAAAATAAAAAAATAAATAAAATACAAGTCTGTAAATTTTTTCACCATTATTTTAGACCTATTCCATTGGATTCATCTCTTCGTCCTTATCACATTCATCCATATCATTTTTTTGGAAAAAATTTTTTACCCCGCCCGCCCCTTTTTAGTTCCCCTATCCCCATGGACCACACTTGTAGCCAAGACTTGGAAGCTCGTTTCAACACCTTGCAATCTGGTCTCATTGAGACCCAACAAGAAGTGAAACAACTCAGTGCCAATTTTGTTTCCATCAATACAACCATGCAGTCCTCAATGGGCGAAATCAAACAAGACCTCACCACCCAGCTTGAATCAGTCTTTTCGACACTCTACACCAAACTAAATATCCCTATAGATAATCCTTCCTCTTCCTCATCCCCACAAACTAAAGGTGACCATTCCTCTCATTCCCATACCTTGCAGAACCATCACTTTCAACGTCACCTACGCCTTCCACGGGTGGATGTGACCAAATTTGATGGCTCGGACCCCACTGGTTGGGTAACCCAAATGGAACATTACTTCTCTTTATACAACATTACATATGACTTTTCCAAACTCCGGTATGGTGTTCTCCATCTAGATCAAGAACGTTGGCAATGGTGGCAATGGAGAAAAAATTCTCATCAAGGGTATATTGCTTAGACACAATTTTTTGCATAGCTTTATGAACGCTTTGACACTGACACCAACCATTTGGGTTGTTTGACAAGGCTGAAACAATTAGGAACAGTGGAATACTTTATAGCTACCTTTGAGCGCTTGGCTTTTAGAAAAAAGGGCATGTTTGATGCCTTTTTCAGAGAGTTTTTTATCAACGGCCTCAAGGATGAAATTCTGGCCCATGTCATCATGGCTCGGCCTGAGAGTTGGGTGGAGGCTACAAAAATATCTAAAGAAGCACAACATGTTGTATCTTCTCAAAACCGCAAACCCTCCTTCATCCCTCTCCCTAAACCAGTAAATCCCACTACTCCCTCTACTCCACTAAAGATCCAAAAATTGACCCAAGCTGAAATGGTTGAACGCCAACTCAAAGGCCTTTGTTATAACTGTGACGACAAATATTTCTTGGGCCACAAGTGTAAAGAAAAAAAGAATTTTATGGCCATCTCCGAGGAGATTTTGGAAGAAGATGAAGAAACCCCCTCTATGTCTGAATCACCTGAATCCACTGAAATAACCCCTCCCTCAGACCCTCTAGAAGTAGAACCAGTCATTTCCCTCAATGCTCTCACTGGTTTATCCGCTCCCCAAACCCTCAAGCTAATTGGTTACATCAAGCATCAGAAGGTCACCATTCTGGTTGATAGTGGAAGCACCCATAATTTTATTCATCACTGCATTGCCCAAGAAACTCATTGCTACATCCATGCCGTCAATAATTTCCAAATCATGATTGCCAATGGTGGTTCCATGAAATGTGGAGGGAATTGTGAAAATGTGTGTCTCCAAATTGGTGACTACCACCTGAAATCCCATATGTTTTCTATCGACATGGGAGGTTGTAACATTGTGTTGGGTGTATACTGGTTAAGAACTTTGGGCCCCATTCTCATGGATTTTAAAGACTTAACCATGCAATTCGACTAGGAGGGCCACCAATATAAGTTCCAAGGAATCACCTCCAGTTCACCTGAGATCATTAGTTCCCATCGCATGGAAAAGCTGCTCAAAAAGGGTCATTCTGGTGTTATCACCCAACTCCATGCCATACAAGCAATAGAGACACCCTCCATACCGCAAGACCTCCAAGCCATCCTTTCTAAACATCAATTGGTCATTTCCACTCCCCAAGGCCTCCCTCCTTCCCGTGGTGTTCATGATCATTACATTCCCCTTATACCAGGAAGCCTTCCTCCCAATATTCGTTCGTATCATCACCCCTTTTCCCAAAAAAATGAAATTGATAAAATGGTCCAGGAACTCCTTATTGTAGGCATTATCCTCCCTACTTTGAGCCCCTATTCATCTCCTATGGTCATGGCCCTGAAGAAAGAAGGTTCTTGGTGAATGTGTCCTGACTTCCATGCCCTCAACAAACTTGCCATCAAAGACAAATTCCCCATTCTTGTCATTGATGACCTCCTAGATGAATTGAGTGGCACCCAATTCTTCACTAAACTGGATCTTTATTCAGGCTACCACCAGATACGTATGAAAGAGGAAGATATTCCCAAGACTCATGAGGGCCACTATGATTTTTTGTTCATGCCCTTTGGCTTGTGTAATTCCCCCTCCACCTTCCAAAGCCTCATGAATCACGTCTTCTATCCTTTTCTCCACCATTTTTTCTTATTTTTCTTTGATGATATCCTCATCTATAGCAAAACCTGGACAGACCATATTACTCATGTGGATCAAATTCTCCATCTACTCACTCAACACCAACTTTTCTTGAAACAATCTAAATGTACTTTTGGCGCCTAAGAAGTAGAATACTTGGGTCATCTGGTTGGCAAAGATGGTGTCAGGGTGGATCCTAAAAATATTGAATCTATGCAAGACCGGCCTCATCCAAAGACTCTTAAGGGCTTGCATGGATTTCTAGGCTTAACAGGGTATTATCACAAATTTGTTAATAATTATGGGAAGATTGCAACACCTCTCACTGCTCTCCTCAAAAAGAACTCTTTCACTTGGACTCCAACCGTTTCTCAAGCCTTTCAAACCTTGAATATGGTCATGTGCACCACTCAAGTCCTCTCCCTTCCCAATTTCACAAAGACCTTTGTGTTGGAATGTGATGCCTTAGGGAAGGAATTGGTGATGTCCTTATGCAAGAGGGTCGACCTTTAGCCTTTACTAGCAAGAAACTTTTTGAAATAAATTTGGGCAAATCCATATATGAAAAGGAAATGTTGGATTTTGCATGCCATGGATCTATGGCGTCCTTATCTATTGGGGAAATAGTTCCAAATTAAGACAGACCTTCAAAGCCTCAAGTATTTTTTGGAACAATGCATTTCCTCCCCAGAACAATAAAAATGGGTGACTAAACTCTTTGGATATGATTATGAGATCATTTATAAGAAAGGAAAAGACAATGTGGTTGCAAATGCACTTTCCCAAAAATATGAAGATTAAGGATCCCTTTTTTCTCTTTCATTCATTATACCAGATTGGCTCCAAGTCATTCGCCAAGAATGGCTACAAGATCCCAAAAGTTCACAATTGATCCAGCAATTGCAGTCCAATGCTCTAGCTTCCCCAGGGTACTCTTGGCTCCATGAGGAACTTTGATACAAAGGTTGTTTGTATTTAAGTAAAAAATCAAATCTTAAATCCATGGTACTTTCTGAGCTTCATGGTACACCCACAACAGGGCACTCCGGGTTCACCAAAACCTATGATAGGGTCAAACGTTCCTTTTTTGGGGATGGTATGAAACATGACATTCATAATTTTTTAGTTGAATGTGACGTGTGTCAATGAAACAAGGGAGAAATAGTCAAATCACTGGGCACACTACAACCGCTCCTGATTCCCCCTGATATTTGGAAGGATATCTCTATGAATTTTATTACCAGCTTACCCAAATCGGGAAATAAATCCATCATCATGGTGGTTGTTGATCGCCTTTCCATGTATGGTCATTTTTGTTCCCTTCAACACCTATTTACAACATCCATGGTGGCTCAAATCTTCATGGATCGGGTCTTCAAGCTTCATGGTATGCTGCACTCTATTGTTTCTGATCACGACCCAACTTTCAAAATAATTTTTTGGCAAGAACTATTCAAGATACAAGGCATAGAATTGTATCTCAGCACAACTTATCATCCCCAGACTGATGGCCAAATGGAGGTTGTCAACAAGTGTTTGGAAACATATTTGAGGTGTTTTTCCTCAAAAAAGAAAAATAACCGGGCTCAATGGTTACCCCTAGCTGAATGGTGGTACAACACTTCATACCATACAACTACACGCATGACTCCTTTTGAAGTGGTATATGGACAAAATCCACCTTCATTTCTCTCATACTTACCGGGTGCCTCGAAGGTCCAGGCGGTTGACCTAACACTTACAACTCGAGAGGCTATTCTCCATACCCTCAAAGAGAATTTGGTCATGGCACAAAATCGCATGAAGCAACAAGCAGATCAAGGTCACTCTAAATGTCAATTTGCAGAAGGGGATCAGGTGTTTCTTCGACTACAATCTTACAAGAAAACTTCCCTCAAGGTCGAGCATTGTCAGAATCTAGCACCCAAATTTTATGGTCCTTATACCATTGTCAAGCATGTGGGACAAGTCACCTATTAGTTAGCTTTGCCTAGCCATTCGAAGCTACATCCTATTTTTCATGTTTCATGCTTAAAGAAGGTGATTGGAGCTAAGTGCCAAATTTAAAACAACCTTCCAGAGTTAGCTGAATAAGGATCCATTTGGCTACAACCAGAAGCAGTTTTGGACCAACGTGAGCGTCGCCTATGTCAGAGAACCATCAAGGAAGTGCTAGTCCAGTGGAAAGATACAACCCCAATATACGCCACTTGGGAATCAACTACCATTCTGTAGCAATTTCCTCATCTCAAGCCTTGAGGACAAGGTTGTTTTTAAGGGGGCGGACATGTTAGGGTCATAACCCGCACATAGGTAGAACAATATATTTGGATGTAATAAAGGTCAAAATTAATAAGGCATTTCAATAAAATAGAATAAGGCGGATGTAAAAATACCTAATAGAAGCTTTCGCTTCTAGAAGGATCATCCTCTAGATTCTTCTTTTTAGTAAAAATAGGAGTCGAGGGTATGATAACCCTAGCTTGGATATTGTTGTAATAGAGCTCTAGTCAACTGAAGGTTTCCCCCTCAAAGAGGCCCATGAACATTGCTTTCAGATTCAAAGTGTTACTTTTGTTGTTATTCTTATATCATTTCAATGTTAATGTGGTGAATGTTCTGGTTATATTGTTGTTATTCTGCCATTACTAGCATTTTATTTATGTTCTGCATACTTTTTATATCTGGTATATTACATTCTTCATCAACATGGTTTTCCTCTTTCAATAAAAAAGTGGATCGTTGTGCTAAATGTGGTATTTTTTGTATGTTTATTTCTTCTCCTTCAATGAAATAATAAATATGTTTTTTTTTATCCTACACAATACGGGGATCTGAAATATATTTGAAAATATACTCATGGTTAGAAGAGAGGATCAAATAAAAATAATTTGTAGAACAAGAAGGTTCAATAACTAACCCACCAGTAGTAGGAAAACATTCTTGCACTATGTTGGTTGAACTAGGAGAATTTATAACAACAGGACAATTCAAATCAACATAAATTAATTCAAACTTATCCATGGGTGAGGAAAATTTCATGTCATGAGTGTCTATATTTTCTTCATTAACAAAATGATCAAAATTTAGGTTTCACTCCATATATTCCTCCTTCATTTACTGTGATGGAAAAGAAGAGATGGGATAATAAGAACCTGACATAACCATCGGTGTGACCCGAAGTGTCCTATTATCAACAGGAAAAACCCCTCTTGGCCAACTACAAAAAAAATTGAACTCGAATTTACAACACAAGAGGTCTATGTTTCGTCACAAGGAAGGACAGGGGGAATAGAGTGGTGGGAGGATACATATATTTCTTCTGAGGAATAAATCCCTCTGATCTATATCCCGGATTGTAAAGAAATATCCAAACATATGGATTCCAACTAAACCATTAGCATTTTCAACATTTTCACATGAATCCAAATTAGCATGTAAAGGTACATTAAGACATGATTTATATTTTTCATCCATTGACTCATATGTTTCATTATTAAGAGAAACTAAATATAAAAACAAATCATTGGTAGAGGGAAGCCTATCATCGAAAGGAAATCTATAGAAAATATGCATGAATCTAATAAGAAAATCTTTAAGAGAGTCATCTCCATTCTTCTTAAGCTCTGATATCTCTACACACAAATCATTATAATCATAATTCTCAAAAGCATGCCAAAACATACACATAAATTTCTCCCATATGTGAATAGAGACAACCGACAAATTATCACACCATCTCTTGACCCGACATACGAGAGTGAGAGTGAACAACCTTCAAATGACACTTCCATTAGCAATATTTTGAGAACAACAAAATTTCCAGAATTTGAAAGCATGTTCAGATGCATAGGTTTCACCCTTTGTGAGTCAAACCAAAATTCAGGATGAACAAGATGCTATGTGTGTCTAATGCAAGAGTCAAGGGGAATGTACAACCTCTATGAGCATAGATAGTCTAGTGAAAAATTCAGGGAGAACGTACAACCTCTGTGAGCATAGACAAACTAGTGCAAAAGTCAGGGGGAACATACAACCTATGTGAGCCTATTCAAGCCTTGTGAGCCATGAGGAAAAGTCAAGGCATCTAGCAAAAGTTAGGTTGAATATGAAATTCCTATGAGATAGAAAAAAACAATATTCCTAATATTGAAAATGATATAAATGTATTGATATAGTGTGTTGGCACATGTAACATTATCCACCATGAAGAGAATTTCGAATTTCCATGTAAAGATTAGAGTTGTAACTGAAGTCTCAAGTCTAGTTCCATTTTAGAACTAAAGTGTAATGTTGAGTTGTAACTGAAGTCTTAAGTCTAGATCTATTTTAGAACTAAAGTGTAATGTTGAGTTGTAACTGAAGTCTTAAGTCTAGTTCTATTTTAGAACTAAAGTGTAATGTTGAGTTGTAACTGAAGTCTTAATTCTAGTTCTATTTTATAACTAAAGTGTAATGTTGAGTTGCAACTGAAGTATTATGTCTAGTTCAATTTTCGAACTAAAGTGTAATGTTGAGTTGTAACTAAAGTCTCAAGTCTAGTTATATTTTTGAACTAAAGTATACCAGTTTCAAGTCTAGTTCTATTTTTGAACTAAAGTATACCAGTCTCAAGTCTAGTTCTATTTTCGAACTAAAGTGTAATGCTGAGTTGTAACTAAAGTCTCAAGTCTAGTTCTATTTTTGAACTAGAGTATACCAGTCTCAAGTCTAGTTCTAAGTTTGAACTAAAGTATGAAGTTGAGTTATGATTAAAGCATGCAAACAAGTTACTATTTCAAGCCTCTCCTCTTCTCCTCTCCAGCCTATATAAGCAGAGGTTGACCCCTCTCTTAAACACAGTTTGATATGCAGGTTAAGGGTGAAGAAATAGAGGAGCATATCAATGATAAATAGGTAGCATACCAAAGAAGCATATCAATGATGTATATCAGAAATAGAGGTTTCATATCAGAGGCGTATATCAAGAACATATCATCTTTGTATATCAACAATAGAAGCAACATATTAGAGGTGTATTTCAACAAGGTCTCTTAGGTATTTTTCAAGTTAGATTCATCTTGGCAAGCTCTTTAAGAGAAGAACATTCATGGTGGATATTTGTAAGTGATCTTAAATTATTAATGCAATAAAGGAATATCGTTTGTTGGGGTTTTTCTCCTTGTAAAGGGTTTCCCTAGGGTAATTGTGTTGTTGATTTGCATGCTTACTTATCTACATAGTTATTGCAATTTGATTATGATTTGGTATGGTTGAATTGTGTTAAGTTGGAATCAAAGTATTTAAGAAAATAAAACAATTAATCCGCATAAGAAATCAAGCTCATAATTTAACAAAAAATCGGCCTTTGGCGCTTTTGGGTGCGCATAGTTTAATGACCCAAATCTCTTGGAGTACTTTTCTTTTGAAGTCCTATGGGATTGCCACATGGATCCGATCTTCAGGCCTTTCTACATCAAACTATTCCAAATCCTCTAGAGTCGTGGAGTCCCAAACTTCTAAAGTCCCGATACTTCACCATTCATGTGGCCAGATGGACACATATCAGGGATTAACACACGGTGAGGGCCAGGGGTGACACACGCCCTCGTCAGGGGGTGACATGTGTCATGTTATAATGGGTCCATGGGTCCCCAAAACAGGTGTATCCAAGTGACACGTGGAACCTCAATCGTGGTTACACGTCACCTTAGGTGACATCAGTGATCCCCGTCGACCCCTAACACAGTATTCTAATGTTCCTATGATCTCATGGTCAATATCTGTCCACATAGACCACTCAATATATGGCTCCCATTACTTCAGAGATTCAATGTTCGAGAGTTTCGATATGCAAAATCCCCATGGTTCTTGAAGTTGGTTAGAGTCAGGCTGATCATAGTATAGATCTAATGGTTAGGGAGGATCCCGATGGTTCCTCATATCCACGACTCACATCACTTCATCAATTCATCATTCGAGAGTTTTGGAAGTGTCACACCCCCCAAATACTCTAGAGTGTCTAGTCTTTGGATTATCAGATCTGGAAACACATGTCCTTAACGATGGACAATTGAGATGGGCTCGGATGTTCATGATTTTGGGATCATTTACACTTTATGTCCCTCATCCAACTTCCTTCGGAGTGTCGAGTCTCCGGACTACAATATCTCCTGCCACATGGATGAAACAAGCAATTTCCAGAGATGACACATAGCAAGGTAGATAGGACAGGTGGCCCCTTTAGTGGGTGACACGTTTCATATGTTAATGGTCCTATAGGGTCTGTGAAATTCTAAAAGCTAGGTGACATGTGGCATGCTGATCGTGGGTCCACGTCACACCCCCTTTTTCCATAATGTACACATACTCCCCGAATTCCTGAAATCTCTCCATGTGGCCTCGTCCATTTGGAGATCGACGTTCAATGTTTGGAACTTGAACGTTCGATGTTCATCGTTCGATGTTCATCGTTCGATGTTTGACATTTAGTGTTCTACATTGAACGTCCCTCCACGATAATACACCCCAAATCCTCCAAACTCATGAAATGGTGAACATCAAGCTGAATATATCGTATATTCAATGATTGTAATAGTTCCTAGGCATCCTCAGATCTACGACCCAGATTAACTTCAGGCCCTGGGACTTCAGGGGATCAGTCTCCCTTATGAATAATACCAAAATTATTCTAACTCGTGAATAATGAAGGAGTCGAGGGGTTAACACCTGTAGTCCTTCTCCAAATGCAACCATCGTGATAGACCTTGGATCCTCCTGAACATATCTCATCTGCTTGTCTTCCAAACGAAAGGATATCCCCTTCCGATAATTAAATATCCCTATCCTTCCTAAGCTTCGTCAGTTATGAAATACTTAGGCATTGACGTGTGCTTTGTGCTCTTTCTCCTGAGCTTCATAAATTTTGAAATACTTAGGTGTTGGCATGCACTTTGCGCTCTTTCTCCTGATCTTAATAGAGTCCTTCTCCTAGGAGACTAAAAAAAACTAGGAATGTTGACATACATATGGGAAACTAATCCCAAGGTCAACGAACTCATGGTTCATTTTCTTAAACTTGACCCACTATAGGGATTCAGAATTTACGCATACAAACCATATAGTTCCTTACTCGATTAAATACACAATCAAGCAAAAGATAGATGAACACAATCTAACCATTAAGAAACATGCACATCCTTGAAACATTCAAAGGATATCCAACTTTATTTTACAGTTACAACACAAATATATAGGGTATGAGAATACTTATCTATTTCGGATTGTAGCAAACTAAATGACTACAAGTGTTCTCCTTTCCAACCAACCATATGCTCAGAGGCATTCATTCTTAGCACTCCGGCCACCCTTATGTTGAGCCATGATATCACTAGGGAACTATGCCATTTTTCAGAGACCTTCACTCTGTCACAACATCCCTATGAGGTTTATCAAATGCTTCCCCATCATCAAGCTCACAACATTCTTGTTTTCTTCTACATGTCCAGATCATTCGTTCCCCTCTGTGCATGCATTCTTGTCTAGTGTCTCTCCTGCTCTCTGCAGAGCTTCATGTGTGTGCCTCTTACTCTATGTCTTCTTATTATCTCTATTTTTTGTATATATTTTCCCTGGATGGTTCTCGACCTATCCCGTTCCTTCTGTCAAAAGGAAACTTGGGTTAGCCTAGTCTTCCATACCCTATGGTACTTCGGGATGACATTCTTCAGTCAGACCAAGCTTCCATTCATGGGGGTGGTTGATTATCCAACCACCAATCCTTCATTCATTAATTGATTCCTCTCCTTGGTATCCATATGAGGCTTATTATCTCAGCAAAGGGAATGAACTAATGAACCCTCTCCACAATTTCCTCATTCTTTCCTCTAATGATATCATGGCCAGTACTTCAAGGATTTACCCCCACAGTCAGTCATTGGAAATCTAAATAATACATTTACATTGTTCCCATGCCATAGCATGGTGATAATGATTAATGACTAATTACAAGATGGGGAAAACAAGGGTATTACATCTTGTATCTATGTTAATTTATTTATAATAAATATGGTGATTGAACATCTACAAACATTTCATATCATTTCGTTGAACAAATGGATATGTAGGAGTAGGTAATATCAGGTGTTAATATTCATTTTAAGGATCATTACTAGGGACTCAAAGTGGCTCAAAGGATCCAATGAAAAAAAAATAAAAAAATCATAGTTGTATTAAGTTCATGGAAAAAGGCCTTAGCCTCTCTATCTTCCATATGCACATTACCACCATAAAGTACTTCAAAAGGGGTCGGCCCTATTGAGTTTATTTGAATAGGAAAATGTTTGGATTACTACAAAATCAAAGCATTAAGAAACAAGGATACAAATAATAATAAGTAGAATAATTTAGAGAATAAAAATCTTCTCTAGAACAACAAACATTTTAAAAAATTTACTCTTTGAATGGTAGTTCCTCCTCCTTATTAACATTAGCAACTGATAGTGAATCGGTAGGTTCCACACTAGGAATGGTTTCACGATCAATTCGTTCTTCCTCAACATGGTTTTCCTCTTTCAAGAAAAAAGTGGATCGTTGTGCTAAAAGTGGTATTTTTGTATATTTATTTCTTCTCCTTGAGTGAAATAATCAACATGGTTTTTTTGCTCCTACACAATATGAGGATCTGAAATATATTCAAAATATACTCATGGTTAGAAGAGAGGAGAAAATAAAAAGAATTCGTAGAACAACAAGGTTCAATAACTAACCCATCAGTAGTAGGAAACAATTCTTGCATTATGTTGGTTTAAATAGGAGAATTTATAACAACAGGATAATTTAAATCAACATAAATTAATTCCAACTTATCCATGCGTGAGGAAAATTTCATGTCATGAGTGTCTAAATTTTCTTCATTAACAAAATGATCAAAATTTAGGTTTCACTCTATATATTCCTCCTCCATTTCTTTTGATGGAAAACAAGAGATGGGATAATAAGAACCTGACATAACCATCGGTGTGACCCGAAGTGTCCTATTATCAACAAGAAAAACCCCTCTTGGCTAGCTACAAAAAAATGTGAACTCGAATTTACAATGCAAGAGGTCTCTGTTTCATCACAAGGAAGGAGAGGGGGAATGGAGTGGTGGGAGGATACATATATTTCTTCTGAATAATAAATCTCTCTGATCTATATCCCCCATAGTAAATAAATATCCAAACATATGGATTCCAACTAAACCATTATCATTTTCAAGATTTTCACATGAAGCCAAATTAGCATGTAAAGGTACATTAAGACCTGATTTATATTTTTCATCCATTGGATCATATGTTTCATTAATAAGAGAAACTAAACATAAAATCAAATCATTGGTAGAGGGAAGCCTATCATCGAAAGGAAATTTATAGCAAAGATGCATGAATCTAATAAGAAAATCTTTAAGAGATTCATATTCATTCTTCATAAGCTCTGATATCTCTGCACACAAATCATTATAATCATAATTCTCACACCGTCTCTTGACCCGGCCTACGAGAGTGAGAGTGAACAACCTACAAATGACACTTCCATTAGTAATATTTTAAGAACAACAAAATTTCCAAAATTTTAAAGCATGTTTAGATGCATAGGTTTCATCCTTGCCATTAAATTTAATTTACGACAAGAAATGTAAAATATTTCTAGGAGTTTTAAGAGGTACAATATCAGAAACACATATCCATAAAGGGATATGGGATTGTTGGCACACAATTTTTTGGGTTCAGTTTTGCGTGCATGCACAAACAAAGTTGTGAACGCTCATTCCATATTTTTGCGCACACCTAAGGAATGCGCAAGGAATGCCATAAAGTGTGCATTGGACTGGGTTTGGTCAGTAGCACACTAAGTGTAAAGACTTCCAAGTGTGTGTTGGTCTAATTTTTGTCAGTTTCATTAGAATCCAAGAAAATTCCTACCAGAATCAAGAAAGGAATCATCAGGAAATATCCATGAATGATTATTAATAGCAGCACACGAAGAAGTGCGGCGGCCAAAAGATGAGTTGGTTAGGAAGTTAAGGTTTCCCCTAATACAAAGAGTCTATTTGGAGCTCTGGAAGGAACCAAAAGCATGTGAGGCAGTTGGATCAAACAAGCGAGTGCATCAAAGCATAAGGAGATAGGGCTCCCTTGCAGCGAAAGTTATAAAAAGGATCTCTAAGCTCATAATGAGAGTTAGTTGATCGATTAGTCGGTTGATTGGATATATGGCTAGTCTGAGAGTTTTGAGTTAAGCTTAGCTACTACTATCGAGCTCACTTTGAGCCTGTTGTAATCATGTGATGTTTTCAATATATTGTTGTGTCTTTGATATTTATAAGTCATAATGCAAGGCGCATGGAACATTATGTTGTATTTCCATTGTTTTATATAGTAATGATATGAAGTTCGGTGGTTGTCATAGGATTTTGTTCAACGCACTATATATCTTTGATATGATGGAACACTTCCAGTAATAAAGACATGGAAGTTTCGATCTAATATGTGTCTATTATGAATGAGTTCAAATGGTGTGTGTGTAGGTTTAATTCTTAGTCCTAAATAGATTATCAGACCTGAGTTACATTGATTCCAACTGTAGTAATGTTTTGTGTTTTTAATCCTTCATCCCTCTCACAAGACCTTATGGTCTATGATATCCTCTATGCATATCAGGGGAGACCTTCCTTGGCCTTGCCCGAGGATTGATATGCCAATGATTTAGGGTTTTTTTGGACAACTTTGGATGAACCTTAGGTCTAAAACTCCCCGTCATTAAGAAGGATGGTACACGTGCAAGCATGGAACGAAGGTGAATGCCCAAAAAATGGTTATGTTGTCGGGACCTGACGTCTTGTTGAGATCGATGGAGGAAAATGAAAATGAGTTGGAATCCTTCTAAGGAGGAGATTCAAGACTGGATAGAAGCAAAAGATGACGTTTTTTCCCGGTGAGAGATGTAAGGATTGTGGATGAATGCAAAGGAATGGAAAGGAAAATATCTTTACTTGGATATGCATGAGCTCTTCTTCATGGAATTTCCATGTATGTTGCATGAATGGTAAAATAGACAAGTTGAAGTGAAATCGATTATGTTACCAATGGAGCCAATAGTTTGGGATCAATCCAAGCATGATAGCTTGAAGGTGCTAGATAACAAGTGGACTCAGGCTATTGATTTTCTTTCCAGACCAAATGTCCATTGTGTTAGGAAAAAAACCTGTACAAAGCACAAAAGTTATGCAGAACACCGACAAATTGTTCATGAAAACCTTTCCACACATAAGTAACAACGCATTGCACATTGTAATATTGTCACCTGCAAAATATTTTTTTTATGCAGTCCAAGTCTCCCTCCCATTTTCATCGCTCTTCCATCGAATTACCAATGGACCAATATATCATTTCTTTCTTTTCCTCGACAACAAATATATGCACAGATTACAATGATATCAAAATGAACCAATGTCCTATTTCTTGAAACAATTGCATTGGATTCTTGACATCAATAAATGTCTTTCGAAAAAATGCAACTATCTGCATTTCCAAATATAAATGGAAATGCCAAAGTAATTACTACATGGATTTCATGCACATGTTCATTGGAAAGGTATTGCAAGTGTCATTGTGCCAAATCATTGCAATGCAAAGATTCCATCGAACTGATATCAATTATCCACACAACAATTGAAAACAAACTGAATGTTCACTGTGCAAGGAAAGAACATTAAAAAAACACACCAGAAATAAGTCCATAAAAACACGTCACCTACATTATTGATGAAGTATGTATTATTATTCAAGAATCACATAAACTAATTGCATCTATCCAAGAAACATAGGTGAATAAACATACACATCCAGATGAAAAAGACGAATTGTCATAAATTATCTACACGAGAGTTGAAAACAGACCCAATGTTCAATATCCCAGTCAAAAACCTTGCACAAAGCACAAAAGATACAACTATGTGACATGCACATACTGTCAAAGTGGAGAATTCCTTACATAAGCAACAAAACATTGCACATCACAATATCTTTCGACTTGCAAAAGAAATGCAATGCAGATATGCCTCATAAGCAATATCAATTATCCACTTGACAATTGAAAACAAAAAGAATATTAACTATACAAGGCACCTTCAAATGAACTGAAATTCAAAGAGAACTATCAACACAAATGAACCGCCATGGCATTAAACAAAACATAAAAAATGTAATACCCTGTTAAGCCCTAATATTGGCTCATTACCACTTAATTGGGGCATATTAGATTAGTAATGTTATTTTATTTATGTCGGCTTTAGGCCATTAGTTGTGATTTAGATTAGTAATGTTATTTTATTTATGTCGGCTTTAGGCCATTAAAACCTCCTAGTCTCCTATATATACCAAGAAGACATTTTCATTTTGAATCATCTTGTACTTGA
>JZKD02S0213650.1:808839-855419 GCA_000966675.3 Picea glauca | reverse complement strand
GAGACATTTTCATTTTGAATCATCTTGTACTTGAACATTTAAGTGGGGTAAAAGGAGGTTGCCCCCTCGAAGAGGCTTATTATCTGAAATTATCTCTTTTCAAGGCGTTGATTACCTTTCTTGAAGTTTTTCTATGCTATATTGATGTTTGGTTCTTAACATACCCCAAGGATGAGCCCCAGTTATATATATGTATTGTAAACATGTTTTGTAGGCTGGTGAGTCGAGCAATTGTAAGCTAGTAAGCTTATGTGTGCAAGTAGGCCGAAGATCCTAGGTGTTAAAGGATAGGAGCCAGTTTTGTACATGTAATTATGCACTTTGTTAATATAAAAACATCGCTGTGTGTAGACCGACCACAAAGAAAGAGTGACGGGTGACTAAGCTTCCATAAGGTTGGGCAAGTGAGGGGGCTAAGTATTTGGGCCTAGGGGTTAAGCTAGGGGGCTTACCTCTAGAGGAATAATATTGTGATGTTAATTCCTGAAGGCAAAGGTGGACATGATATATTTTGTTATCCTAAGTTCCTAGAAAGGGGACGTAGGCTAAATGGAGCACATGAAGATCTAGGAAGACAAGTGTAGACCTGGGCGCATGCAGTTAAAAGATGAAGAGTCAATTCGTGTTGGGGAAATTCCCATTCTTCCATCCTCCACCTAAGTTCGTTGGTCGTCCTCCACCTCGAAATACCCCCGCACAGTGAAGGAAACCCTCATGGGAATATTTTTCTATGTCCATTCTTCCATCCCCTGTCTGAACCAGAGACCTCAATCGTCGACCTCTGGATACCCTCACGTGTCTCTGAAACTAGAAACAGTGAATTCATCCTGTGTTTCTTGCTGAGAATCTCGACGCGTCCTGTAATTGCCTGAGCCTTGCTATGACTTAGTGTTGATTTTTACTATTTGGGTGTCCATACCCATTCCCCGTTACTGATGTCACCCATAAGCTAGCTGGGTGTTGAATGTGGTTGTTGTTACGTGTACCTGGATGTAGATGAGTAAAATATTGGTTGAAGAGGCAAGTTGTCAGGCCTTTGAGAAACTCTCCCAGGTGAGAGAGTTTGTTGGGAAGTGAGTTCTTTTGGAAGGGAGTCCCGTAGAAGATACAGCACTTTGAGACTTCTAGTCCACCCTGTTGCTGAAGCCCAAGGTAAGGGAGGGGTACTAGCCAATGGACTTGTATTAGTGAAGGTGTATCCTCCTGGGGTGGAGTAGGCATGTGGGGAATGAGGGTTTGTGGGTTGTGGGCATAAGTGGCTCCTAGGATAAAAGATCCTTCCTGCTTCTTTGTGAAACTTCCTTTTTGTCCTTGCCAAGCCTAGAATTCCCTTGCCTAATGGAGTTTAGTCCTAGCTCGGGGGTGACCTACTGTTGAGAGTGATGAGAAGTGCAGTCTAAGGATGGGAGGTTCATGGAAGGTTTGGATGCAGTTGGTGGTCTTCTAATAAAAGATAAGTATCGATTTTATATTCATTTACATGTTGTGTAATGGTACATATGTTGTAATTGATGAGTATTTCCTGTGTATGTTGTATATGTTGCATGTGTAGGCTTACTAATATTTATGCAATAATATGTTATATATATTTAGAATAGTCATTTTATGTTTATATGGATTTGTATGTTTTTCCACAAGTATCTCTGTGTGGCATAGCCTAGTGAGATCTAAGACTGGAGATGTCATAGATCAGAGCTAAGTGAAGTGTTTGAGTAGTGGCATTGTCCGGCCTGTTGGTGGTTGGGGATGTTACAATATCGTATCAAAGCATGATTACAACAATGATCCTAGATGGGCCATGTTAGTGGAAGTTGAAGAAAGAGTTTCGGAAAGAGTTTTATTCGAAATGGAAAAAACTCAAGTTCTGACCCTAGGTTTCAACACTAAGCCTGAATGGGTTGGGTAAGTGGTCATTGGACTCAAGGTTTCAAGAGGAAATTATGTTTGGAGGACCAATTTCGAAGCTCAGGAGGAGTAGAAGTATCGTCAAAACCATGAAAGAAGTGGTTTTGGGCCGCAAAGTAATGTGGACCTTGGGATGTGCTTGGGAGAAGGAGAATCCTTCACGACCATCAGATATGGTAATGTTGTGAGGTAGTTATCCATGAATTTCTCT
Source organism: Picea glauca (assembly GCA_000966675.3). Taxonomy (NCBI): domain Eukaryota; kingdom Viridiplantae; phylum Streptophyta; class Pinopsida; order Pinales; family Pinaceae; genus Picea; species Picea glauca. The sequence continues at coordinate 853,303 of JZKD02S0213650.1, read as the reverse complement.
GGAAATCCGTAGAGTAATAGAGTCTCTTCTATGTCATAGGATCTGTTCGAAAGGAAGGGAAATCCCTTACGACCGTCATATCTAGGGAAGGTACAAAGGAGTTAACCTGGAATCCCTTCAGACTTTGCGACTTCAGTGAAGTCTGATGCCAGAAACAAGAAAAATGTTTGAAGCCTCGAAGTGGATCTACACTGTAGATCTGGAGAGGAGAGCTCAACCGTTGGATCAAGCCAATGTTAAAAGGTCAAACACAATAGTGAAGGGTGAAAGCTCCCAAAGAGTCGAAGTAGTGAGTCATGATGACGTCACTTGGATTGACGTGGACACATGGTTTTGTGCCACATATAAGTGGGTTATGAACTCGTAGAAGTTTGAAATGTCGTATGGAACGTGACATGTTTCACTTATCTGACTGAGCCATGCACTAGCCTCTAGTATTCCACCACATAGCATTCAATATTAGCATGGTCAATGGGACCTTGAGGTTACGTAACATAGTTAAAGGTCGGGGGACCCATAGTGGCGTTGATCATGATACATCAAGATCAACGACTAGGAGGCATTGTGGGGATCCAAGTTGCACGGGAGTTAATCCTCCAAGGCGGTTCCGCAATCCAAACCCCGGTTTCACCAAGGGGTTACATTTCGAAGTCAAAAGAATTGCAGGATGAAAGGAGGGTTACTCCAAACCACCACTGCATGCCCCCGCAATTGGAAAACATTAAGTGATGTGATGTAATGACGTCACCAAAGGTGATTGGAAATATTTGGAGATTAACAGTTCGGATGTGTGGATGCAATATTCTCTGAAGCTCCGAAGACCCGAAACTCAGACACCTGAGATTCCATACTAAGTGCCAGTTGTCAGATGTTGAGTATACGTGGACGGTTAATCCACCCTATGTCTCAAGTTCGGTAATCTGGAACTCTGAGAGATTGTTGTATGGTGCTTTGAATCTTCTGAAGTTGAAAGCCCGAGTAAGCACCTAGTGATCTAGCGCTTGGTCATGGCCCGCGATCGCATGGATTGGGGACTGAGAGAAGAGGGCTAGTGCCCAAAAATGATTACAGAGCAGATAAGATCTTGGAAATAAAATGAAATATGAACGTTTTCTTAAATTAGATTGGTTTATGAATGCTATGGGATTTGTTAAGGATTGATGGTCTGACAAATTCTAGTTGACTGTATGTTGTGTTGTAGAGTTCAACGAGTGTTAGAAACAAATCAAAATTTCATAGAGCACTTAGAAGACACTCACATAGATAATAGAAAATAATGTTTTCCTGCATATAGTGTGTTTATGTCTTTGTGTTCATTATCATGTTTTTATATGATGTTCATGGTTTGAATGCATAAACTGGTGAAGTATTGAAAAAGTTTCAATTTTTTCTCTTCTTTGAGTTTTCGAGTGCAATCAGTGCACATTGTCTGCAAGTAGTGTGTTAACAAAGGTAAGTTAACCTCAGAGAAGCTCAGGAGAGATACCGTTGAACCTTCATCAACAAAAGTGCAGGGATTGCACAGGAAGAACTTTGTGTTGAGTTTAGGGAGAGATATAGTCATTGAGAACTCTGTATGGCTTTGCTAGGCGGGCATCAAGGAAGTGCAAGTGTTCACAGAGAGAACTCTTTTTCAAGTTCAGGGAGAAGAGTATCAGAGGAAGATACTCACAAAGATGTTGAACAATCTATATAAAATGCTCAGTAGGGTGTTCTTTGAGAAGAAGTTTGCTAGGAGGGAACAAAGTTTTTGTTTGAAAGGAAATAGAAGGGTCGAGACCCTTAGGAGACTGAGTAAATTGAAAATCTCAAAAGATATAATGCAAGGAGTGGGTGGGAGATAGACTCATTCTAAGTCCTAAATCTCAGAAGAGATGACACTTACAAGAGCGATAGGAGATTGAGGAGGTGGACTAGCAGGAGAAAGGTTAGAGGCCAAAGACTTTGAACACTGACAAAATCTTCCAAGGCAGAAGAAGTCAAAAGCTCAAGAGGAGGAGCGACAAAAACCATCAGATCGGTTCTGGGGAGGAGCTTGGACCATTTGATCAACGTCCAACATAACAAAGGAAGTGCAGAGGAGAGGAATAGATCCCATCCGTTAGGTCTGAGCGTGAAGGACCAGCAACCATTGGATCTAGAGGCAAGTGCACGAGACAGGCCAGAGAGATGGAATCAACCGTAGCCGTTGATTTGGATGGGAGATATGTGTCAATAAATCATGTAGATCTGGGATTGCGTGTGGAAGGAGGAAAGAAGGTAGAAAAGGGAGGATAGATAGCAGCCATTGATCTCAGATCATCGCCAAGGGATTGGAATTCAATAGACGAGCTGGATTGTGAGGCCAAAACTTGCTCGGATGTTAAAAATATGAGAGTGGACCGCAATTTATACCATGGTTTTAAAAATGTAATGCGTGGTAGATGGAGGAGAATAGCGGGGCCAAAGGAGGGTTGGCCTAAAACCACTCTTTCCCATGCCCACAATCACATTTTTTCCATGAGGTCATAGCCCAGGGCCATAGGAAGGAAGGGGCTAATGAAAAAGTAGCTAGCACCTGAAACTCGACATTTCAGAAGCATGTAGATAGAGGGCGTGGGTATCACAGGACCATTTCCTAAATGAGAAAAAGGGGGTTGGTGTATAATTTTTTTGGGTTCAATCACGATCCCGAATAGTCAATTTGACTTAGAAGATTGAAAGATCCTTTGACCGGGAGGTCAGCAAACCCCGATGAGGTAAAGGAACTGCGTTGAAAGTTCTTGGGGTATAAATAGTCATGTACAGTGACTACAATGAGAGCACAAGAAGATTAAGGAATCTGTGAAGAATTGAAGACTTTTGGGTTCAACAAGGAAAAGTTTCACATGGGAAAGAAGTTGCTGCAATTTCTGTGGCAGCGAGTATGTTATGGCTTGTTAGGTCAGCCAGAGGAAAGAATGCTTGCATGTTTGCAAGTGTTGTTGGTTATGTTGTTGCATGAGGGAAGAAAAAGAGAGCTGAAGTGCTAGTTATAAGTTTGATAAAAGAAGCATGAAAGCCTCTACTGCCATTAGACTTTCAGGTAGTATAAAATTTATTAATGGCAATCATGTAGGTATGAGTTTTTTATTACTCTTTTTGCATAATTGTTGAAAAGATATCTAGATAAGAATTTCCTCAGCCAGAGTTATTTTATAAAATCACATGATTTTATTATTGAATGCTTACCACTGGATGTTGTAAAGGCTGGAGGCTTGTATTAATTCAAATCTTTTTAGCTTCTAAATGCACACACTGACATAGTAGAATGTCATGTTAATTTGGTTATGGGGTAATAACCAAAGAATTAAAAGATAAGAACTTGTTATAGGAATGAATGCTAGCCAGCTAGTCATGTATGAGACAAAGACATGGTTGGATATGGCAAGGTATGGATATGGAAAGTTTATGAGCCACACAGGTACTAAAATCTTCCTACCTTTAAATAAAACTTGGGCTGCAACCTTTTTGCTAACACTAATGAACATCACAAAATTATATTCTTCGTGTAGTGTCTGGGTCTAAAAGGAAGGCATCCAATTAATTGGGAAGACAATAGGAAGTGTGTGGAGAATGTGTCAACACATTGGACATAATTCCAACTCATAGATGGTGAGATACATGACTGAGATAAAGAGCATTCTGTAATTCAATGCAAGGTGCACTGAATAAGTATGCATGGAGAATTGCACTCATGCATAATAAGTGATAGAATTGTATACTAAATGAAATGATTGAATGTGTTTTGTAAGTACATGCATATATATTATTGCATGGAAATAATTGTTACTAACAATTGAAATGTTGTTAACTCATGAATTTGAGGACATTTCAGGGAGTTGTTAGAGATTGCAATAGGAAAGTTGCAAGTCAAGTAGTCAAATGAGCATTGACTACAGAAAATTTTCTTGTTCAGAAGAAGAAATAATGAAGTTATTATTATTAATTACGAACATGCATATGCATAGAATGATGAGTCATTCTATTTTATTAAATTGTTGGTAATTATGATTGAATTTCTAGATGCATACAGTTCTAAGATCACTGCATAAGATTTTGTACATATTTCAATTGAATTATGATGTACAGGAAATACTGACAATTGTTGGCAGTATGAAAGATGAAGCCTTGCAGAAAAATGGTATGCAGTTTGGTGCTTGTGGAAAACCACAAGGAGGGTTGCATTCCTAATATGGAAACAACCAAGATGAATTATGAAATAGAATTTCATGTTTGGGGAAAAAGATGAATTACCTTTTGAACTAAGTTGGAGTTCCTAAATGAATTATTTTATGTTCCCTCGTGATAACTGCATGTGGGGTGATCTAGATGAGATGATGTTGATTAAAGTGGATTGTTGACTACAAAGAGTATCTCGGGGAAGATGCTAATTGGAGACCTCTAAGGGCAGTTGGAACTCCTCGAGCCACAGTGCTCTAAGAATTCTGGTCTGACTTGTTGCTGAAGCCCAATGGAGGTGTAACAACCGATGGACTGTGTGATAGCACACTTCTGGGGTGGGAAAGGCATGTGGGGAAGAGAGGTTGTTGGTTGGAATGTTGTTGGGGTTTGGTACCTTGGCCTAGACCATGTTGATATGGAAGTCTTCTCAATCAAAAGATAAGTATCAATTCTCTATTCATTGTATGCTATGTATCTCATAGTTCGTATACAGGTTATAATGTTATTATAATTGTCTATATATATATTGCATGTATGTTCTAATGTTGCTTCTGAATGAATAGGTGTATGAGTAGAGTGTTTACATCTGTGGAGTCATAGCACTTCTGAGAGTTTATCAATGGATGGAACATCGTGGATCTACAACCATTCGGTGCTTTCAATGAGGTTTAATAGAAGCATGCAACAAGGAATAATAAGTTGAATGCTTTCCTTAAGAAACTCTATGGAATAGAGTAATTGAGTTTTAGATGTAGTATGGATACCAGAATTGGTGCTTGAAAGTAAAGCTAGATAATGGGCTTCCAATAGCTAAAGCTTGGAGATTTTGAAGAATTTTTGAATTATATATGTGTAAGTAAGTTGCACTGAGGAAAATGCAAAAATAAGGGGAGGGGATTGTAATACCCCAAGGACAAGCCCCAATTATATCTATGTATTGTAAACATGTTTTGTAGGCCGGTGAGCCAAGCAATTGTAGGCTGGTAAGATTATGTGTGCAAGTAGGTCAGAGAGCCTAGGTGTTAAAGGCCAGGAGCATATTCTGTATATGTAATTATGCACTTTGTTAATATAAAAACATCATTGCGTGTAGACCGACCATGAAGAAAGAGTGATGGGGGACTAAGCTTCCACAAGGTTGGGCAAGGGAGGGGGATAAGTATTTGGGCCTAGGGGCTAAGCTAGGGGGATTACCTCTAGAGGAATAATATTTTAATATTAATTCATGAAGGCTAAGGTGGACATGATATATTTTGTTATCCTAAGTTCCTAGAAAGGGGACATAGGCTAAATGGAGTCCATGTAGCTCCAGGCAGACAAGTGTCGACCTAGGCACATGTAGTTAAAAGCTGAAGCGTCAGCTCATGTTGGTGGGATTCCCATTCTGCCATCCTCTGTCTAAGTTTGTTGGTTGTCCTCCACCAAAATGATTTTTGCCTCTGCGTCTGACCTTTGCATACCCGCGCATAGTGAAGGAAACTCTCATGGGAATATTGTTCATTTTCCATTCTTCCATCCTTCATCTAAACCCGAGACCTCGGTCTTCTACCTCTAGAAATCCTCAAGTGTCTCTGAAAACAAAAACAATGAAGTTTTCCTGTGTTGCACGTTGAGAAGCTCGACACGTCCTATAATCACCTGAGTCTTGCTATGCCTTAGTGTTGACTATTACTTTTTGGGTGTCCATACCTGTTCCTCATTACTAATGTCACCCATAAGCTATATGAGTTATGAATGTGGTTTATGTTACCTATACCTAGCTGTAGATGAGTCAAATATTGGTTGAGGAGGTAGGTTTTCAGGCTTGTGAGCAACTCTCCCAGGTGAGAGAGTTTGCTGGGAAGTGAGTTCTCCTAGAAGGGAGTTCCATAATAGCTACAGTACTCTGATACTTATGTTCCAGCCTTTTGTTGAAGCCTAAGGTAAGTGAGGGGTACTAGCCAATGGGATTTTATTAGTGAAGGTGTATCCTCCTAGGGTGGAGAAGGCGTGTGGGGAATGAGGGTCTGTGGGTTGTGGGCGTAAGTGGTTCCTAGGATAAAAGATCATTCCTGTTGCTTTGTGAAACTTCCTTGTTGTCCTTTCCAAGCCTATAATTCCCTTGCCCAGTGGAGTTTAGTCCCAGCTTGGTGGTGACCTACTGCTGAGAGTGATGAGCAACGCGGTCTAAGGCTAGGAGGTTCATGGAAGGTCTGCATGCAGTTGGTGGTCTTCTAATAAAATATAAGTACCTCTTTAATATTCATATACATCCTGTGTAATGGTACATATGTTGTAATTGATGAGTATTGCATGTGTAGGCTTGCTATTATTTCTGCAATAATATGTTATATATATGTAGAATAGTCATTCTATGTTTATATGGATGTGTATGTTTTTCCGCAAGTATCTCTGTGTGGCATAGCCCAGTGAGATCTAAGGCTGGAGTTGTTACAGATTAGAGCTAAGAGAGGTGTCTGAGTAGTGGAATTGGCTGGCCTGTTGGTGGTTGGGGATGTTACAAAAAATAATTCCAATAAAACATATCACCTGAACTATGAATGAAACATATACTGTTAGACAAGAAGAACATAAACTAATTACATCTATCCAAGAAACATAGGTAAATATCCATATCTCTAGTCGCAAAATAAGAATTGATATAAATTATCCATACAGGAGTTGAAAACATATTGAATGTTCACTTTTCCAGGAAAAAAACCATCTGCAAAGCACACTACATACAATTACGCAAGATGCAGACAAATTTTCAAAGAAAACATTTCCACACATAAGCAAGAGTTTATTGCACATCACAATATCTTTCAAAAAAATGTAACTATCTACTTATGATAAACAGGAAGAAGATTTAATAAAAAAACACAATAGACACCTATAAAACATAACACTTCCACTATGCATGAAGTATACACCATTATCCAACAAGAACACAAAATAATTTCATATGTCCAACAAACATATCTAAATACCCACATCTGCAAATGAAAAATAAGAATCATCTTATAATATACCATGCCATATAACACACAACACAGAATTTATTACCTTATGACATAGATTTGCAGAAGCCCAACACCACAATTCCTGCAACTTGCAACAAACATCCCTTGAAAATTTATAAAAACTTCATATTTCTAAATTCCTTTTCCCCCTGCCAACATTTAATTGTCTTTAGTGCACACACTTTCTATAAGAAACCCTGACCCGCTTAAATGACCTTTGCAAAAAAATAAAATAAATAACCAGCCATTTCAACTAGTAATAGGCCAGAAGTAACCACACTACACATGACACTTTTTCCCCTACATCTTTGATTGCTTTTGGCCCACTCACTTTGTGCAAACAACATTACAGAGCTAACTGCACTATACATGCAACCAAACTAGGTCAAAACAAGATAGTGGATGCACATGATTTCTTACCCTCTCACATTGATTTGTACAAGCCCAAATTCATTGTCTAGTAAGTTGGTAGTTGCAACACTTGCAACTTCTGAAGAATGTCATGTCTCTGGCTCGCAACACAATATATAATTTTTTTTTTTTTGTAAGTGAGTGTGAAATATTGTATTACTGAAAGAAATTATGATACAGAAAAATGATATGGGGAATCCCTGATCTACCAAAAAGGAAACCAGATCAGGGAACCCAGAGTTGCATTGTTTAAGAAAGCAGGGGGAGGGATGGTCGGCCACCATGGGAAACTAACCCAATCCTCTGAAAACTAGTTTGATAACCTACACCATAACATACACCAAAATGACATAAACATAGAAAGGTAAGCTCCTACATTGATTAGAATTTGACCAGGGGTTGATCCTGCACTAGTCCAAGATGATGGGGTGCCTTTCATCTCCCTCCTTTCTTGCCTCGTTATCCTTCCTCTGCTCCACCATGCATGTCTTTCTAATACACGCTGGAGTTCCACTCCATTCTAATCGAGTGATGTCCATGTGGTGGACATAGTGTAGGTAAAGGTGGAATTGGTCCGCCATTCTTTCCATTTTTTCCCTCTGGCTCCTCTGGTCCTCAACAAGTCTTTTTTCACTAGCCTCTAGGTTGCTGAGGCAACTCATGATTTCTGTAAGCACCTTCTTGTGCTCCCTGATTTCCTCCCTGTTGGTCTCTTTCCAGTCAACACTCATATTTCCTATCAACATTTTTGTTCGCCATGCCTCCTCCACCATTTTGTGGTAGAGGGTTGTTCTGGGATGTGTGGCCGTTGGGTCCCTTATCCCATATGCTTCCTGAATTAGTTTTGTCTAGGATTTTCCCTTGCGTGTGGAATTAATTTCTCTCTCCCACCTTTTGATGACTGCTTTACCCTTTGGATCTATCTATGTGAGAAAGGTACCTTTGGCTTCTCTTTCTACTTGCTCCATCCTTGTGATCCTTCGGGCGTTTGTTGGAGGTTCTTTCCCTTGGGGGCCTCTCTTACTTTGGGTTTTCTTCATTCGTACCATCTCAGCTTGTTTGTGGTTGTTTTTTCTTTGGGTTCTTCTTCTATTCCTATTCACCCCTTCCTGGTATGTAAGATGGCCTCTGTAATTGCTTCTCTTCAGTCTGTGGCTATTCCCAGTGTTTCTTCTTTTATGAGATCTCTCTGGCTATGGGCTCATCTTGGAAATCATGTGTTGCTCATAAAGGTGTACCTTCTGGTCCTTTTTCATTGTTTATGAGTGTGTGATATTGGTAGCCCTGTCGTAATCCCTACGCCAATCCTTTGCCCTACACGTTGTGAAAAAATCATTACCACTCCCCGTATCTGTACTTGGGTCAGGAGTACCCATACTTGACCATGGAAAACCATTTTGTCCTTCTTCCTTTGCCACCTACTGATTATCTTTTCTACTTTCCCACAGACGACCCCTATACTTCTTCCTATTGACAGGACCGTGGTGTTGTACCTCTTGTTTTTGTGTGACCTAGATCTGCATTGTAACTCATGTTTGAGTGGTGGGCTATTGAATTCTACCTGGATCCTATGTGCCCTTCAGTTATTTCTGTGCCTCCATCCTCGATGTGGTCCTCCGTACTTCAGTTTCCATCATAGTATTTTGTTGCTAGTTGGGTGCAGTCTGTTCAGAACTAACCATTCGGGATGTTACTCTAGATAGTTTCCATCTCTGGTCCTTCCTTATCAACCCCCTCATTAGCGATTCTGTCCGTTAGTCCATTTGCTGGCCTCCGTACTCAACGCAATTCCACTGTGATCCCCGTCTACAAGTGATCCTGAATTTTTTGCAGGGAATGTGCCAAGTGCCAGTGCCTCTAAATTTTGCCCACTCTGGTACCATTTTGGAGTGTCTTTACTGTGTTGATAACCAATGTGGAATCTCCTTCCACTATGGCATTTTTCATCCCTTCTCGGCTTAGAATATCAAGGTCGGTCTCCAGGGCTCTGAATTCCATGACATTGTTGGTTGCATTTCCCAGGCTCCCAATGTACAGTCAGATGATATTTCCTTTAATGTCCCTGATTACTCCTCCTATTCATGTCCGTCCTGGGTTACCTTTCGACACCCTGTCAAAATTCAGCTTGAGGGAGCCTACTGGTGGAGGATTCCAGTTGTTCTTGCCTACTAAGAGTTGCAGTGGCTGACTTACCTGATTGGGGTTGCGTTTGTCATTCAGGTGGAAGGCTTCTAGGATTCAAGAGTCTTGTTCTGTGAGTTGTGATCTTCCCGTCTGGTAGTTGCAGCTCTGTACTATTTCTCTTGTCATGGATATTGTTGTTTCCTTGATTTTTCCTTTCGACTAGCTTTGGTTCCTAAAGATGCGTCAATTCCTTTCCTTCCATATTTCCCATATGATCATTCTTGGGATGAGGGTCCAACAAAGATTCACCTCTTCATTTTCGTTGTAGTTCTCTTTCCATAGATTGATAGTTGCAGAGATGTTACCTCAGATCCTATTGGACTATCGAAAGATACCTATTGTCTAGTCCTAGATTTATGTTGTGTAGGTGCATTCGTCACGGAGATGGTTCATTGTTTCTTCCTTGGCTTGACAAAGGTGACATATGGAGGGTCCTATGAATCCCCTTTTTCTTAGGTTTTCCCAGGTTATAATTCGGTTGTGGAGTATTAACCATTAGAAAATTTTTATTTTTGGCCAATGGGGGTTGTTCCAGAGCTTATCCCATTATTGCGTTCGGTCTTCTTGGTCCTGGTCCATGATATAGTGTCGGAATTATTTTAGATTGAATTCTCCACTTTCTTATTGTCCCCATCTCAGCTAGTCCTTTCCTTCTGTGATTTCTATTTTCCGTCTCCCCAATTCCTCCTCCACCTCTTTTACTATTGTTGTGGTTTGGTATCTATTATGTGGAGTGAGAGTGTCATAGATTCTCCATTTGTTGCAATCTTTTTCTTGTTTCCAGTAATGGTAGACTCTGGTTTTACCTTACACAGTCATCTCCTGTTGGAGTTCCTCCCTATCCGGGTTCTCCAATCTAGGTTCTTTTTTCCATGCATCCTCCCTGAATCTAGTTGTTCTGCCATTCCTCACTTCCCAAAAGATGTGTGTCTGAATCTAGGCTTTTTTGCGCAAGGCTAGGTTCCATATGGTCGAATATTCCCTGGTGCCATTGAAGTGGATTTTGTCTTAGTCATGTATGTCTAGGGGATACTTTTCCTTCCACAGGTTTACCCATGGTGTAGTAGTTTCTTTGACCTAGTGCCACTAGAGTTTCACCCCGTAGGCATCATTGGTCACTTGCGGGTCTTGTAGCCCCATACCTCCTTTTCTTTTTGGTTTACAAACCTTCTCCCAATCCACCAGGGCCCATTTTTTTTTTGTTTCCAATCCTCACCACAGGAATTCCCTTTGGATGGTTCTTCTTTTTTGTAGTATCCCCTGGGGGGTAGGGAAAATGAACATCATAAAGGCTGGAATTGATTGCAAAATAGACTGGGTCAGAATAAGTCTTTCAGATAGGTTGAGGGATCTGTACATCCAATTTTTTACCCGCTCCTGTAACCTATTGATTATTCCTTCCCAGGTTGAAAATTTGTAAGCTTTGTTTGTCAGGGGAATTCCCAAGTACTTATTTGGGAGTTCTTTGCGTTCAAAGCCCAAAATGTTGGCCAGATTTCGTTGGATAGCAGGGTTGGTATTGAAGAAGATCATAGATTTGGAATGGTTGATCTCTGCACCCGAGGCTTTCCCAAAATGTTCTAGGATTCGTTTGTAGGATTTTTATTCCTTGACCGTGGGTATTCCATGAAGTAAGGTGTCATCCATGAACTGTTGGTGTGTGGAAGTAGGGAAGTTTTAGAAAGGTTTGATACCTAGTATTTCACCTGTTGCAGTTACACTTTTTATGCTTCGACTGAGACCTTCCATCATCAAAATGAAAAGGAAGGGGGATAGTGGGTCTCCTTGTCAGATGCCTCTCGTGGGCCATAAAGGTTTGGTAGGGGATCCATTTATTAGCAGCAAGTAGCTTGTTGTGGAAACTAGGCTGACTATCCAATTGATCAAGTGTTGGGTGAATCCAAAGGCTTCCAAAGTCTTGACCATATAGTCCAGCTAATTTTTTCATAATATTTTGCTAGGTCCAATTGTATTATCATTCCCCCTCTCTTATGAAGCTTTAGGGTGTAGATGAGCCCATGGGAATGGGTGATATTTTCCATTATTTGTCTTCCTTCCACAAAGCCCGCCTGTTCTTGTGAGACCAGAGTGGGTAGTAGGGGTTTCAATCTATTTTCTATTACTTTAGAGATTATCTTATAAACCACATTACAAAGAGTTATAGGTCTGTAATGATCATGGGTTTTGGCTTCATCCTCTTTTGGGATTAGTGTAATCATTGTAGAATTTAGCACATTTAGGATGGAGGTTAACCTTCTAGAGTCTTCCACTACCCTATAAACATCGTGTTTGACAATTTCTCATCATGATTTGAAGAAATATATTGTGAAGCGATCTGGACCTAGGGCTTTCCCATTGGGCATTTCCTGGAGTACTTGCTCAATTTCCTCCTCAACAATGGGTTTGTTTAGGTTGTTATTTTGTTCCTCGGTGACCAGGCGAGGGATATGTTGGATTATCTTTTGTATGGCTTACGTTCTGTCTTGGTTGGGTTCCTGGACTATACCATGGAAGTGGTTTACTAGATTAGTTTCGATCTCTTTATGTGACTCTCGCTCTATTCCATCTTGGTCCTTAATCTTCAGGATTTTGTTATGAGCTCTTCTGGCCATGGTTGTTTTATGAAAAAACTTGGTGTTCCTATCTCCTTCCCTTAGACATATGATATAGGACTTTTGTCACCAAAGTGTTTCTCCCTGCTGGTAGCGAGCTTCCCATTCTTGGGTCATTTGTATCTCTTCCTTTTTCCAATCCTCTATATAGCCCTCCGAAATGCAGGTTTCCTGGAGTTTTTTCATTTTTTCTTCTATTTTGGTTTTCTCTTGGTTTATATTCCCAAACGTGTCCTTGTTCCACTCCTTGAGATTATGTTTGATGTACTTTAGTTTCTTATAGAGTTTGAACATCCTTGTCCCTTGCTCTGGTTTCTCCTCACGCCACCATTTGTTGATTCTTTCCTTGAAAGTCAGGTGTTCGATCCAGAATTTCTCAAATCTGAAGGGTCCGTTTTTGGTGTGGTTTGGAGTCCTTCTTCCAATTTCACTAGCCAATGATTGGATCCCCCCCAGAGAAGGATGTTTCAATCTAAGGTTATCCCCTGCATAATGATTGACTCTAAGACTAGGCATCTATCGAGTCTTGTTGCTACCTTATATTGGTTCATCTGTTTATTATTCCAGGTGAACTGGCCATTATTAGTTTTTAGGTCTACCATATCCATTGTGTCTATGAACTTTGAGAATTCTTACGCATCCCTATACAATCTTCTTACACCTCTTTTTTTCTCCACAAGTGACATGATGATGTTGAAATCCCATGCCAAGATCCATTGGAGGTTGATTGATCGGTTTTTTAGGTCTTCTAGGTCTCGTATCATTCCTCATTTTTCCTCTGACACCTGGGGCCCATACACATTAGTGCATAGAATCTCCTCTGTGTTTCCTATGATTTGCATGCGAACCATAAGGGTGTGCCTGGTTGCTTCGACTGCTATTAGATTCAGTACTTGTGGGTTCCACAAAGTGAGAATACATCCTACCATTTTGTGGCCTCTGATAGCCACCATCTTATACTTGTGTCGTTGTTGTTTATTGATTGCCTCCATTATGTATGTATGACATTTTGTCTCTTGAATAAAATAGAGATCTGATTTTTCCTGCTTTAGTCTATTTATAAGGATTCTTTGCTTTCTTGGGCTATTTAGGCCTCTTATATTCCAGGTTATGACCTTCATTTAAACATGTGGGGGGGATTTGGGGAAGAGTTTCTTGATCTTACCCGAGTTTATCAGTAGCGCTCCAAGCTCTTGTAGGGCTACGCTATTTGATTTCCTGCATTTTTTCCTCCTCGTCTGCTTGGGTGAGAGTTGTGGTTGTCCCTCGCTGGCTTTGACTCCTAGGTGTCCTATCTCCCCATGTGTGCACTTTAGTCCTATAGATTTGGCTTCCTCCCTTAGGAGAAATAGGTACTGAATGCAATCAAGTTGCTCTGTTGGTATGTTGTCTACTCCTTGTCTTTTCCATTGCTCTAGTATGTTTGGGAGATCTATCCATTCCCTTTCCACAAGGTCTCTGAGATAAGGATCTTCTATGCCTACTTCACTTGGGGTCATTTCTGGATCTCCCTCTACTTCTTACATGGGGGTGTTGTCATCTCTAGTTTCTCCATCCATCGGGGTTGTGCAACTCCCCTGCTCCTTCTTGTTACTTGGTCGATCGATGGGCTCGTTTGTTTCTTGTTCTCTGACTTCTTAAGATTTTACCGAATCCTTTTCACCTTCTGCCCCTTTATTGGTTTTGTCCCTTCCTTCCATTTTATTCTAGGTCTTCGGTTTATTTCCTACTGGGGTTATACTCTTCTTTTTGTTTTCTCTGCTTCTGGGGTTCGGTTTTATAAACCCATACTCATCCTCCTGCGGTTTGGAGTTTTCCACTTCCTATTTTTTATTAATAGGGTATTCTTTGATCAGGTGGCCATGTTGATAGAATCTTCTACATCTAAAGGGGATCTGCTCGTAATGTATGTTTTGGATCCATTCCTCATCCCTGAATTCCAGACTTATGGCTTCTAGGAGTGCTCCGGACACATCCATCTCTATGCATATTCTTGCGTAAGATGTATATCTCCTTTTAGGGTGGCTTCTGAGGTCTTCACATATTTCCCCAGTTTGTATCATATTGCTTCAAAAGTAGAGGGCAAACAGTAGTCTAAAGGTAAGGAATAAAACCTCAACCAGACTGACACCTTTTTGAAAGTCTCCCTTTCTAGGAATAATTTTTCCTTCCATGGCTACATATACAGTCTTGTTGATGCATGGAAGTATGGACCTCCCTCAAATACTCTATCCCTGTCCTCCAGGTTCATGAATACTGTTGTGAAGAAGCCTTTTGAGCCCAGGTGGATCTTCACTTCTCCGTTTGGATTCCAGTGATATTTAATCCAGTTGTGCAACGTTCTTTCTGTGGGCCACAAACCCATGAACTTACATATTAGCACATGCATCTTCATCTGGTTCCTGTAGAGTTGTGTTTGTGGATAAAGGAAAACAGTGTGATGATCAAGGATCATCATCGACAGTGGGAAATACATAGTGCAATGCCATTGCCTTGGTTTTCACAGGTAGGATGCAACGATGAATGAAAATAAGGGAAAAATGAATAGAGGACAAGATTTACAAATGAACTTTCAAGACGAGAGAGTCAACATGGATCACCCAATAAATCAACCAAAATCAAGCAAGCTAAAAGAAAATATGGAAGCAAAATCCAAAAGAGGATGTTCCCCGTTATGGTCACCAATTTTATTATCGAACAAATCGGTAAGAGCGGACACAAACTGATCTCCCTAAATTCAACAAGAAATTTAAACAAAACAAAGCAGAATACAATTCTCTCCTTAGATTTCATTGTGATATAAATTGGTTCAATGAGGGATAAATGGCATATTATTTAAACATCGTTTGATCCTCACTAGTGTCATCTTTGATCCATATTTGGATTTGTGGGATGTTGAACCTATTAAGAAGCAAAAACCAACAAAGAGAGAGAACAACGATAGATATATTCCAATGGAGCCTATGCATAAGATCAAGGAGTTATACAATAAAAATGGAGACACTTTTATAGGGAAGAAAAGTATCACTACATTATATTGATGAAAGTGGAGAATGCAACCTATGCCTTGATGTTGTAAGGTCCCTTCCAATGGCCATTTGCTTCAACACACACACCTTTTCTCTAATGATTTTGATGAAGTGTATTCACAACCTGACTTGGAAAGCTAAAGCAAATCTATCAAAAGTACAATCTTCAACATAATTCTTCATGCATAAGCTAGCCCTAGACTTTCCCATGAGAGATCCCACTTTTTATAGGGTGAAAGAGGGATGGATTAGGAGATTAGGATGATTCCACTAAATCAGAGAAGCAAGTAAGATCCAAACTGATCAGAGGCCACCTCATATTCTAGAAGATTCCATTCTAGAACTTTCAATAATTTTACCATTTTCCCTTGTTTTAACATTGTCTCACCCTAAGCACAAGAAGCCTGTGATGACGTAGCAGTCCATTTTGGTGCAGCAAGTGACGATCAAGCATAGTTGCACCCTAAGCATTTAGCAGGATGGGATGATCTCCTTTGATAGGGTTTTTAAGAAAAGAAAGATGATTCAATTTCTCAGGGAGAAAGTCTCATTTCTTCAATAGCTTTAGGGAACAGAGGAGTAAGTCATACATATATCATCAATTGATCACATGGTGACCAACATAATGTGTAACACACCCTAGGCTCCTTTATGAAAGAGAATATTTCTTTCTCCACTTTTGAAAAAATGTCAGTGGCTTGGATCATAGTGTCCCTTAACATCAGAAAGGGCCTTCACGACACCATGTTTCTCATGCATGATGGAAACACTTTTCAGTAGTTGTTGGATTATGAGGGCATTCCTTTCAAATCCCACATGTTCCATAAGAACGGTCATAGAGGAGTCAAATGTTCCCTTCCCATGAAGCATCGTTTTGCACAGAGACTGAGGCAAGATCAAAATTCCCCATATTTTTTTCACTCGGGTCAAGGTATGGTGTCGCCTTCTTCTCAGTCAAGGGCCACGATTAGGGAGTGGAGAGAGGTGACTGCAAAAAATTCAGATATTTTGGCCCATCGGGGGAAAAGGGACTACATTTCCTTATCAACAAAGGAGGTAGTTCGACGTCATGGGGAGAGATCGTCCCTTCATTACCTAAGACCCAACTAAAAAAGGGCATTGAAGCACATTTGGGTGTGCCTCCACTCTCTCCCTTCTCTTTAAATTTCAATTTTTTACAGTCTTTTTCCCACAATGTTTTGGACTTAAACATGTTGAAAAAACTTCCCTTCTTTCTCTTTGTTTTGGATCCACTTGAATCTTTTCCCCAAGGTCCCCCCCTTTCCAGTCTTTCCTTTGGTTCTTCCTCATCCCCCCCTGACCGTTTTCCCCCTTCCCAAAGTCAAGACTCCTCTTTTCTCTCTGATGAAGAGTATTTTTGTTACAAATTGAGGTTTCATTCAATCCCCTCTGCTCCTACGCCTTCCCTTCCTCCTGTTATACTGGGTTTAAATGCTTCTCATGCTTCACAAAAAGGGAGAAGAATAAAATACCTCTTGTCAAAACCACAATCTTGAGCATCCATGGATCTGGCAGTTGGACGTCAAATCTCTATTTCCAGGGAACTTAAAGAAAATCCTTCCCCAACAAGGTTTCCCAAATGGAAATTCTCTCTTTTAATTGTCGAGGGTTGGAGAGCCCCTAAAAGCTTCTCTCCCTCCAACGGTTTTTGGAGCTTGCGCAGCTTGATGTTTTTTTACTTTAGGAAACCCTCAGGGAAGAGGAAGTGGTCATTCATTTGATGGAAAAAAATAAAAAAGGTTGGTCTTTTCTCAGATCAAATGCTATTGACTGCTCAGGTGGGCTTGCAATGGAATCCAAAAAAGATAAATCTTGAAAACTATTGGGGTTTTCCTAGGGGACAAGGAATGAAATTTTTTGTTGAAGAATTAGGGAGATCCTTTATCATCTTAAAAATCTATGGGCCTTCTCATGATCACCCCCATTTCTGGAATGATCTTCTAGAAAAATATTTCTTAAAATATCCCTTTCTCATTCTAGGTAGAGATTTAAACTTTTCCATATGGGTGGATGAATCTTGGGGACATAGGTCCCATGATGACTCCCTATCGGATTTATTTTTTCACAAACTAGAAGTTGCAGGGCTAATTGATGTGAATCCTATCATATTAGGTCCTACTTGTAGTGTTATTGGATAAATCGGTGAATGTGGACATAAACTGATCTCCCTAGATCCACCTATATCTAGAACAAAATGAGACAGGACATGACACTTTCCTTAAGATTTAATCATTTAATTTACTATCATATGAGAGATGAATAACATACCTTTGAATATCGCTTCCTTATGTCTTTGTTGTCCCTTCTTCACTCTGATGCTCTTGTGATATTTATTTTGCAATGACACAAACCAACCAAAGTGAAAGAAACGATAGTATACTCAATGGAAGCTCATGCATGTGATCAAGGATTCATTCAATAAAATGAGAATGATTTTATGGGAAAGGATCATAGCACTGTATTATATTGAGTAAAAGTAGAAGATACAACCAAACAACCTTGATGTTGCAACGTTCCCTTTCGGTGGCCCTTTGCTCCAACACACACACTTGCTCCAAATTTTTATGAAGAGGATATACAATAACTTGATGGGAAGATGAAGACCTCAAGCATCAATTGACATATAATCCCTCACACAATTCTCAGCCTATTCTTTCATTAATTACTTACTAGCTTAACTTTTTTCTTAACCTTTTCCATGAGAAATCCATCATTATATAGAAGAAAGAGAGATGGTTAGGGAGATTAGGATGATCCCACCAAAATAGGGAAGCAAGTAGGATCCCAACCATACAGATGCCACCTCATATTCTGGAAGATTCCTTCTAGAACTTTCATGAACTTCGACCTTTTCTTAGTCTTTCAACGTCATCGCACCCTAGCTATAGTGGAGCCTGCGGAAATGACGCAGGCCAATTTCATGACAGCCTGCAGAAATCAGGCATTTCCACACTGTACCTTATGGATGGCCTACGACAGCCTTCTAAAAACAAGTTTTGTAGAAGAGGAAGCAAGCCACTTTTCTCATGAAGAAAGGTTCTTTTGGAAGCCTGAACACATGCTGTAGAAACATCACCAGGGTGACTAAAATAATGTGTAACATAATGCCCCCCAAAGTATGAGGTTTTAACTCATGACAACTAGAATACTTTGTAGAATATATGTGTGTGTCGGAAACAAGGAGCACACCAATCAGAAACCTACAAACAACTAAGCTTCTACGCAATATTATACCATTTCTAAGATAGGCATTCCCATGCTTAGACTACAAGTGATTTAAATCATAAATGTCAGTCATGGACACCAATCATACATTGTGGATCCATGTCTTCAAGATTCTACATAGCCACCAGGAATACATTGTGGATATATGCTCGTAGAAAACTCATATTCATATCCACGAGACATATAAAGTGGATCTATGTGTCAATACAAATCATAAATACTCCATCGCAACCTGAATCGAAACAATGATATCCACGGTCTTCAATCTCATCGTCTGTAAGTACGAATCTAGTCATGTGATTACAGGTGTTGAAGTCAAATATGGTAGAAACCACTTTATTACCGGTCATTGATGAAAATCGTTAACAAGTGAGAGGGAAATCACCATTGATGTCAATGAAATCCCAAGGTACCTTAGTACAATCCAATGAATGAAAATAAATGAGTTGAAGTCAAGAATTCGAAAGAATCTCTCAATCAGGGGTCAATGATGTGAACCCTCTTTCGAAAGCGAAGAAACCTGTCATTGAGGCATGTAGGTTCTAAGGTACTAATTGATTTCTAAGTCTTATTCATAGATAATGAGTTGAAGTCGACAGGAAAAGACTCATCACAGGAGGTCCTTGATGTATCCCCCATCAATGACATGAAATAAGTAACAGATTTGAGGTAGATCAAAGTATGAAGATGATTTGAAACTGACAAAACGAAGGTTGACATGGTAGGAATTGATAACTACAGATGGCTGACTCGATAGAAGGCTTGTTTTAGGGTTGGAATTCTCTTGAACATGTGAATGACATGACAATGGTCTTGGTAGCATTGACTCAAGCACGACCCAAGATATGGAATTGCAGAAGGTCAAATGAGAGACAAATGGATTTCCCAACCTGGATTCAATGATGAAGGGGGTGTCATGTTCAAGAGCAACTATTACTGCCATTAATACAAATATAAAGACACATTCCTTTCCCAAATTTCCCCCCACCATTTCTGGAGAGTACATCTTTATTTTTACAAAAGCTTGAGGAGGATAACATATTCTTGTTGATGTAAGCTCATCCTTTGGACGAGTCCCTCAGAGTATATTTAAATAAACCTAAGAAGGAGTGGTTTGGTTCCATATAGGTCTTTCGATAATTGTTTAACGAGTCCAAAGAGAGAAAACTCGGGAGTTTTTCATATTTAGAGAGTTTGAAAAAAACTTATCGATAACTCTCTCAGTTCCTTTTTCGCAAATTAATTTGAGGAGACCGAAAAAGTGATAACCTACCACCCATCAAACATTTTCTTCAAATACTTTTATGAGCGTGAAAAGAACAAGGTCGCTCGATAATCTTTTCGTTTCTATGGAGCGTGAAAAAAGATTAAAAGATACTCCATAAGTTTCATTTTTTTCATGTTACCATGATGAGTACGAAAAGATGAAAAAAGTGTACTTGATTGTGTTCTCATTTATTTACGAGCGCAAGAATGAACAAAGACTGAGCTTGGGGTTTTTCCTGAAAAACCTAAAAAGTATTTGTGTATGCGACAAACGAAAAAAAAAGGGTATTTGTGTTCCATCGTTTAGGCTCCTAGTTTCTTCATTTGCGAAAGATCAAAACACTCAAAATACCATCAGACCTTTAGGTTTTGGGTAAAATGCATAAAATAATATAAAATATTAATGAAAAAAAGTAAAAAGTGAATAAATATAAGAAAACAATCTTTTTTACCATTCCATTGTTGTTTTACCCAAAACTTATCCAAAAAACCCCATTTCACCTCAAACTTCCACTGTCGATCGCGGGAGGCACGAGTAACTATTCAACGAATGACTTCCACTAAAAAGGTAATCTTCTTGTCCTCTCCATTTTCCATGGATTAATTTCTATTTTTATTGGTTAAAAATGTTTTTTGAGTTAGACTTTGTGAGGGTAGGTGCACGTAGGGATCGTCGAAGGTGGTCTATATAATGCCCTGTGAAAACCATAGATTTCCGTAGGCGGCCTTTGGCTGGCCTGCGACAATTTTGCACTGTGTTAAAATCTTACCCGCGTCGCACGCACCTCAAAAAATTCTCATTTACGTTTGGCCAACAAAAATTTCCAAAAAGTAAAAGAGATGTTGACTTCTCTTTATGGCTCCAACGCAGGTTTTTGACTGTCAAAATGTTGGAGTGGAGGGAGAGAGAACATGAGGACAACAATTTCTTCATCGGGAATGACCCAGACACTGTTAATTCCCTCCGACAGTGTGGATTGTTGAAGTTCTTTAAGATCTAGGGCATGAGGGCCCAATTGAGGCTGCTAGAGTATTTAATCCACATGTGGGATGTGGATCAACATGTATTCCATGTGGGAGCCTACATACTCTCCCTAGATATTGAGGATATCTATTTTTTGGCAGGATTATCTCGTCGTGGATCCTATGTGACATTGACAGGCAACAGAGGTGGAGGCTTACCGATGAGTGAGTATGTTCGTCGATATTGTGAACCAGGGGCCGAGAGATGTAAAGGCAAGGTTTCCATTAGGGATGTCTAGTATTTACCCCTTTGGACTATCCTATTCACTATCTCACAGATGGCGGCGAGTGGATCTCCTCATATGGCTCTTCAGAGTTAGATCAAACTTACTTTTTCTATATACAAATTTATAACTTGTAACGAAATAATAATTTTAACTTATATTGTGCTTTTTAAAACTTATAACAAAATAATAATTTTAGATTTTAATTAAATATTTACTTATTCACATTAATATATTTTATTATATTTTCTAATATTTTTAATAAAATACTTAAAATTATATATTATTATGTTTTGAAATAATTTTAATTTTTACAACAAATTATTATACCTTTTGCAATATATCAATATATCATAAGCATGTATACTTTACTTATTTTACTATCTATATTTATAGATAAAATAAATACTACATTTTTATTTAAATTAATTACTATGTTATGCAATATTTTAATTTAAATATTTTTAAAATAGATTTTTTAAACAATTTATATTATTCTTTAGTTTCTAACTAATCATATTTAATATTATTTTTACTAAACTTATGTGTTTTATTAAAACTATATCTAGCATGTTCTTATAAATCTATATAAAAAATTATGTCTAATCCTGTAGGTACTTATAAAGCTATACATAAAATTAAGTTTAGTTGAACCAGACTTATTTAACTGAGCCACTTATTTAATTGAACTTATAAAGCTATACATAAAATTAAGTTTAGTTGAACCAGACTTATTTAACTGAGCCACTTATTTAATTGAACTAGATGTAAACTCTAGTTAAATCAAACTTACTTTTTCTATATACAAGCTTATATAAATTGAAATTTATTATCCATATCTAGAACTTACTTTAAATAAAGCACTCTTACTATGAATAAAGCATGTTTACTTGAACTTAATGTAAATTGAGATTACTTGAGAATCAAAGCATGGTTGCATGTGAATTGACTATACCCCAAGGAAAAATCTGCATGCAAAGGTAATGCAACACAGATAGAGGCATATTCCCCTATTACAAAAGTACGGTCGATTACAAAAGTTCAGGAAGGCTATTTTGGGTTGTACAGTCAATTACAAAATTATATATATAATGTAAAATTTTATTCAACAACTGTAACTTGGTGTGACTTTGGAGTTTGAATTCATTATAGGGTGTGAAAATTTGTTTGAATCTGTGTGTACTCTAGAATCAGTTTGAATTCATGGCTACTGGAAAATCAATTCCCAAGATCCTCCGCTACAGTAGTTTTAGTTTACTGAAAGCTATCAAAAGGCCAAGAAAGGTGCAGGACATCAGCTTGGAATCACATAGATATTATCTTGTTGAGCATGAGAAATACCAAATTTTGCAGGAAATAGGTAGGGGTGGGAGTGGGACTGCATACAAAGCCATGTTCTTGGAATTTTATGAATTGGTGGCCATCAATTGCATCGATATCAAAACGTCCAAACCGAATATGGAGAATCTCCAGAAGGAATCCCGAACATTGATGCTCCTCAGCCATCCCAATGTGTTGGGTGCTCACTACATTGATGCTCCTCAGCCATCCCAATGTGTTGGGTGCTCACTGTTCTTTCGTTGCAGGTCAAGTCCTATGGGAGGTGATTCCCTACATGGCAGAAGGCTCCCTTTATAGCATTCTCATGTGCTCAACGTGCGAGGGATTAGAGGATTCTGTTGTGGAAACAGTCCCGAAGGAGACTCTAAAGGCCTTGGATTATCTGCACAAGGTGGGTCATATTCACTAGGACGTTAAGTCTAGAAATATCTTGGTCGATAGTGACAGATCCATCAAGCTGGCAGACTATGGAGTATATTCCTGTATTTATGAATTTGATGACAGGGACAAGATGATGAGATACATGCTAACGAGCTTCATTTTCTGGATGGTGCTCGAAGTCATCCTTTGTGAAATGACAAGAGGATATGATTGCAAAGCTGACATATGGTCATTGGGCATTACCTCCATGGAGCTAGCTCAAGGACGCCCTCATTACTATGGAAGTCAGCTGATGAAAGTGATCGCGAACTTGGCCAAAGATACCGTTCCAAATCTTACTGATGAAAAATTCTCCAAGTCGTTCCGAGAGATGGTTGCATCCTGCTTGGAATATGATCCAACGAAGAGGTCGTCTGCTGAGAAACTATTAAAAAAAAATTTAATCAAGAAGAATGCCCATTCACCTCACCATTTGGTTAAACATCTATTGAGGAGACTCCCAGAGCTACCACGGTGTTTGAAAATGGTTGGGGAAGAAGAGTGTCCTCTTCTTAGTGTTAAGATGCAATATCTAACCCTGAAGATCGAGAAATAAAAACAAATGATTGAATGGGATTTCATGTAGAAACCTTTTGTAGATTGAAATAAATGAGTTTGTCTACTTTCAAACGATGTAACATGGTTTAGTGTTACTCTTTGTAATCCAGGCTTTGAAACAACAATAATATTGTTTATCTTTTGATATCTTTTCATTGTTTTTGAATTATAAAATCTCTTTTTTTTTTGTTTTTACACTCATAAGTATTCAGATTTGTTAGTCTTCTTTTTTTAACAGTTAGGAATTACATCTTCAGATTTGTACGTTTTATCTCGTCGCCCCTATAATGAAGATTGCAATGAATCTTGCCTTGGATCTGTGCAATTTTCGACCTTAATATCCATTTTGCCTAAGCAAAAATATTTGACTGTAATATGCAGCAACAAGAAAAACGAGTAAACAAATTCTTTGCAAACTCAAATACAACCCCTTTTGATTTTCCAAACTTCAGACTATCTGCATTCTCTCACTTTAATTGGTTTTGCATTATATTTAGAAGGAAATCAATGATATCATTAATATCGGAAAGAAATAGATTTGATATAATTAAAATTAATATCGGAAAGAAATACATTGATATAATTAAAATTCATTTTTACTAATGATAAAATGTAATCAATAAATATTATGTTGATATTTACGGAGAGAAATTGTGTAAATAGTCTCACCCAATTAAAACTATAATGCTAAAATCTTAAAAGGAAAAGCAACTATAATATAAAAACCTTAACTTAGTTATAATCTTTGAAACTTTGATGTAGAATATAAATCTGTTGTGAATAAAGTTAAGAGGGGTTGTCTAACTGCCTTATGCATTTTGGTTTTTTTGTCAGAATTTGGTCATATAAATATTTATGAAATCACAATTTTGGGTTTTTTAAATTGTATTTCTGAATTTATAAATGGATTTAACATGTTAAAAAATCCTTGTTCCATTTTGATTATACAAATTTAATCACTCAAATCTGTAGATCCAACAAATTCTTACCATATTTAAGACAAAATAAAACCAGAAATATAGTAAAAAAAAAACAAAAACTTAAAACACTTAAACTACAAGAAGTTAAGATGCATGAAGAACAAGTTAAGATGCATGAAGAAAGAGAAACTCTACTAATCTTTTTTTTTCTCTAATGACTCATGATACAATATTAATGGTATTCAAATTCCTTAAAATTTGCAAAGAGGTTTTATAATTATAAATCATTAGAACAAATTATAATTAAGATAAAGATTTGTGTAACAGGTTAATAATTTTGAAACCGTGATCCAATAACTAAGTGTTTTCATTACAATCAATAATTATAGAAGTACCTATTTTGTAAAAATTAGGCAAAATGTAATAAGGTATAATTTGAGTGGAGAAAAAACTTCCTAGAACAAAGGACAATTAGCAAGCCAGTGAAACACAAGACTAATTTATTTTATATAAATAAATTATTTTTTAAGTGGAGTAATGGGATGTGAATTTCAGAGGTGATTATTGATGCTCTAGATTTATTTGGTTAATTCAATTTCACATTTACATTTGTGTGAACATTTTTTAGATTTATTTTAACAAGTGTCATTACAGTGACCATGTCCTTATTCAAAATGTTATGAAAAATTATGATTTTACATTGAAACTGCTAACTTCAAGAATAATATTTTCTAACAAGGTTGTTAGTTCAATAATACAAATGAATTGTATGAAACTTTATCACTTTTCACTTTTGGATCATTTGATTTGTGGTATTGATTCATGTCTCAATTATGGTTGCTTATGGGCTAGTGTCAATTTCGATTTAAAGGAAATACTTGGCCTTCAAGTCTTAAGCATCTTGAGCATGATGCCTCTCAAGGAAGTTAACTATATTCATAATTTCTATAGGCATTGGGAAGAAGAAATAAAAATAGAATAAAAAGAAAGAAATCTAATTGCAAAGATATTTGATGTACCTACTTTAGTATCCTATTCTTTTGTCAATTTAATTACATCCCCTACAAACCACCACAGTTACAATGGATACATGGCATTCTTTTTAAATTGGATTGCCATGAATCTTTTTGGTATTCACAATAATGATGGATGTCTTATCTAACACACCTAACCCCTGAAATAGATTTTTAAGGAATGGGGAATCAAAATTCCATTTTCCTAATCGATCTCAAATCTTAGTTATGCCATCTCCATCGAATTCTGCTCACCACTATCTTTCTAACGACTGTCATCATGCTTGAATCTGAGCTCGGGATTGGGAGATTTTCCCTTCCAAAATTCTTCAGGATTTAATAGTCATGGGCCACGTGGAACCTACGTGGATCCGACTCATTCATATCACCCTTAATTCTTTGATATCCCAAAGATCCCCATGCTCCTAGGTCTACGACGGATATCCATCCATGATTAATCGACAGTGAATCCTTATCCTTGGGAATGCACATGTCTAAGGTAAAATTGTTAAATTTGGCATCATTGACAATCATTCTCCAATGAGAGGCCATATGGGCCACCCTGAGGCTAGCTAGGGATATTTGGAGAATCAACCAGTCTTGTGAGGTATTGAAAAAATCTAGGGGGAACGTACAACCTTTGTGAGTCAAACCAAAATTCAGGACGAACGAGATACTATGTGAGTCTAATGCAAAAGTCAAGGGGAATGTACAACCTCTATGAGAATAGATAGTCTAGTGAAAAATTCAGGGGGAACGTACAACCTCTATGAGCATAGACAGACTAGTGAAAAATTCAGGGGGAACGTACAACCTCTGTGAACCTAGTCAAGCCTTGTGAGCCATGAGCAAAAGTTAAGGCATCTAGCAAAAGTTAGGTTGAATATAAAATTCCTATGAGATAGAAACAAACGATATTCCTAATATTGCAAATGATATAAATGTATGATATAAATGTATTTTCGAACTAAAGTGTAATGTTGAGTTGTAACTAAAGTCTCAAGTCTAGTTCTATTTTCAAACTAAAGTATATCAGTCTCAAGTCTAGTTCCATTTTTGAACTAAGTGTAATGATGAGTTGTAACTGAAGTCTCAAGTCTAGTTCTATTTTCGAACTAGAGTATACCAGTCTCAAGTCTAGTTCTAAGTTCAAACTAAAGTATGAAGCTGAGTTATGATTAAAGCATGAAAAAAAGTTACTATTTTGAGCCTATCCTCTTCTCCTCTCCAACCTATATAAGAAAAAGTTGACCCCTCTCTTCAACACAGTTTGATATGTAGGTTAAGGGTGAAGCAATAGAGGAGCATATTAGTGATAAAGAGCCAACATACCAAAGAATCATATCAGTGTTGTATATCAGCAATAGAGGCTGCATATCATAGGCATATATCAACAACATATCAATGTTGTATATCAACAATAGAAGCAACATATCAGAGGTGTATTTCAACAAGGTCTCTTAGGTCTTTGTCAGGTCAGAGTCATCTTGGCAAGCTCTTTAAGAGTAGAACATTCATGGTGGATATTTGTAAGTGATCTTACATTATTAATGCAATAAAGGAATATCGTTTGTTGGGTTTTTTCTCCCTGTA
The DNA here is from genome assembly GCA_000966675.3 of Picea glauca. Taxonomy (NCBI): domain Eukaryota; kingdom Viridiplantae; phylum Streptophyta; class Pinopsida; order Pinales; family Pinaceae; genus Picea; species Picea glauca. The sequence continues at coordinate 826,258 of JZKD02S0213650.1, read as the reverse complement.
CAGGGTTTCCCCAGGGTATATGTGTTGTTGATGTGCATGCTTACTTATCTACATAGTTATTGTTATTCGGTTATGATTTGGTATGGTTGAAGTGTATTAAGATGGAATCAATGTGTTGAAGAAAATAAAAGAATTAATCCACATAAGAAAGCAAGATCATAATTTAACATAGTATGAGAGCTTAGGGTTTGTTAAACATGTTGAAGTGCAGCAACAGGTACACACAAATCCAAGCTATCTTGATTAAGTTTCCAGTGTGAAGTCCATGGCATCCTCCATTTCAGTCAGGGCCGAGGATAGGTTCGAAGGAGCTATCAACTTCAATGTGTGGAAGCTCCAGATAAAAAATATCTTGCAGGAGCATGATCTTGAGTAGTATGTGACCACAGTGGTGGAGGAACCCATGAATAATGCAGGAAGAGAGGTCATCAGTAAGAGTCAAGAAAAGGCCAAGAGAATCATCTTTGACTCAGTGAAAGATAATATAATGTCTAAAATGACATTGTTAATGTCTTCTAAGGACTATATGGATACCTTGGTGAATTTGTATGAGAAACAACCTCCAAGTCAGAAGAGGAAACTTAAGCACAAGCTTAAGTACCTGAAGATGGAGAAAGGTGAATCAGTGGCATCTTTCTGTTCCAGGATAGCCCAGATCATAGATTAGCTTTTGGTCAAATGGGTGACAACGAACGATGATGATTTAGTGCAGACCATTTTTTACGGTCTTCCTTCTTCATGGGAGACCTTCTTATCTAGTGTAAGTGGGAGAGATATTCAACCCATGTTTGAGATGTTATGGCATGATTTCCTCTAGGAGGAGAGTCGTACAACTACCAGGAGCGAGCCAACAAAATAAGAGCACTCAGCTTTATCATCAACATTCAAAGGAAAGAAGAAAGGCTCTCAGAGGAAGACAAACACCAAAGGTACATTTAAAGGAAATAATATTGATACATCTAATATTAAATGCTTTAGATGTAATAAGTTGGGTCATTTTGCTAAAGATTGTTGGTTTAGAAAGAAATATCCTAGGAAAGGGAAACATCATGCCTAAATTGTCGAGGCTGGTGAATCCAAAAGAAATAAGAAAAGTCCTTCTAATGAGAAAGAAAATAGAAAATAATATTACTTGGTTTTTGTCTTATCGAATTTAGTTTTCATGGGGCCGAAAACTTGGTTAGTAGACAGTGGTGCATCAAAGCACATGACAAGATTCAAGGAGATCCTCTAAGATTTCGAGACAAAATCTTTTGCGGAGCATGTTGAGATTGGGGAGGAAAAATGTTACAAGATAGAGGGAGTAGGCTCTATCTCCTTCAGATTGGAATATGGGGCTAGACTTCATGTTGTTGAACTATTATATGTTTCAAGGCTCAAGAATAATCAACTATCAGTTGCAACCCTTGAGGACAAGGGATATTGGGTGATCTTCAAGGACAAGAAGGCACTACTATGGGCTAAAGGTATCCACTTAAGTACAACAGAACCCATTGGAACTTGCAGTGGAGGATTGTACGTCATGTCAGGATAGTCAGTTCAGGCATTGACTCATGATGAGACTAGATCCAACGAGTTGTGGCATAGAATACTTGGACATCTTCATTACAAATCTCTTCCATATCTACTGAACATGGTATGTGGCATGCCCTCTATTTCTCTTAGTAAAAATGAAATTTGTAAGGGATGAATTATAGGTAAAAATATAAATAAATCATTTCCTAGTAGTGCCAATAGAGCGCATGGCATCTTATATCTGGTTCATTCTGATGTATGTGGTCCCATGTCATCTCCCTGATTCAGTGGTTGTTTGTGTTATTTCATTTTTATTTATGATTACTCAAGAAAATGATGGATATATTTCCTTAAAGATAAAAGTGACACATTTGATAAATTCAAAGAGTATAAAAACTTTATTGAAAATCAGACAGGGAAACACATCAGAATCCTTAGAACATATAATGTAGGAGAGTTTGAATATCTCCAGTTTGAGGATTTCTGCAAGTCAGCAAAAATCAAGAGACAGTTGATCGTGCCATACAACCCTCAGCAAAATGGAGTTGTGAGAGGAAAAACAAGACAATTTGTGAGGCAGGGAAAGCAATGATGTTTGACTAGGATCTGGCAAATTATTTATGGGCAGAAGCTACCTCCATTGTCATGTATATTTAGAATAGGTGTCCACATGCTATCTTGAAGGACAAGACTCCTGAAGAGTTATTCTCAGGGATCAAACCTGAAGTAGGGAATCTAAGGATATTTGGGTGTCCTGTGTATATTCATGTCCCTAAGGAAAAGAGGACAAAGATGGAACCCTCAAGCAAGAAAGGGGTTTTTGTGGGGTACAATGAAAACTCCAAGGCTTACAGGATTTATATACTAGGTCAGAGGAAAATAAAGGTAGGCATAGATGTGACTTTCCATGAGGAAGCCTAATTTAATAAATATAGAGAGCTTTAGTAGGAATCAGTAGCAGTTCGGGCAACTTCACCCTCTTTTGAAAATCAAGAGTCAGATGATCAGAGGGAGGAACCTTGTGAAGGGCCAAGTAATGAGCCACTGGAACCTGTTGAAGTGTTAGAAAGAATTTTTGAAGAACCTACAACCAAAAGGAATCTAGGGTGGCTTAAATAAATAGTGCAGGAAGCAGAAAGGATAACTACTCCCAAAGGAAATTTCAGGGAAAGGAAGAGGCCTCATAGATTTGGAGGCTATGTTGAACTGATGAGAATCATTAGTGATGTTGAACCTTCTTCATTTGAAGAAGTATATAAATTACAATTTTGGAAGGATTCCATGCTTAAGGAATATAGGTCTATTATAAATAACAATGATTGGGACATTGTGCTGAGGCCAAAAGACAAATCAATGGTTTCTTCCAAATGGATATATAAGACCAAACATGCAGTTGATGGAAGTGTGGAAAAGTTCATAGCAATATTTGTAGCCAGAGGCTTCACTCAGAAAGAAGGAATCGACTATGAATAGATTTTCTCCTTGTATCCAGGTATACCTCCATTCAAACTATTATTGCTTTAGATCTCGTTCTTGGTTGGAAGCTACATCAGATGGATGTATAAACAACATTCTTGAATGGAAAGATTGAACAGGAGGTCTTTGTGGAACAAACATATGGTTTTTTACTACATAACAAAGGCACTCATGTATGCAAGCTAAGGAAGGCCTTGTATGGTCTTAAGCAGGCTCCCAGAGTTTGGTATGACAAGATTGATGGCTTTATTAAAAGTCTGGGCTTTTAAAAAATTGATGTTGATGCAAATATGTACTTCACGTTAAGAGGTAACCAACCTTTTATACAAATATTGTATGTTGATGATCTCTTTCTAACAGGAGATGAAGGGATAATAGCCTGGTGTAAGAGGGATCTAACCTCAAAATTCGAGATGAAAGACTTAGGCTTGATGAATTACTTCCTAGGATTGGAAGTGTGGCAAATACAGGGTGAGATATTTCTGGCACAAGGAAAATACACAGTGGATGTACTAAAGAGGTTTGGTATGATGGATTATAAATCCATGTTTACTCTGATGGTTACCAACCTAAGGAAGCTGCATGATTCTGATACAGGTTCAGATTTGGTGGATCCCACCATGTATAGGCAGCTGATTGGATCATTGATGTACATGATCCACACTAGGACAGATATATGCTATGCAGTGATTGCAATGAGTCAGTTCATGACTGAAATGAGACAGATACATTGGGTGGCAACAAAACACATCTTGAGATATCTCATATAGACCATTACTTATGGTATGAGATATACATCCAGTGGTGGTTTATTTCTGCATAGGTATGTAGATGATGGATGGACAGGAATCCCAGTGGATTGGAAGAGTACTTCTGGATACTGCTTTAGTTTAGGATATGCTATGATCTCTTGGTCAAGCAAGAAGTAGGAATCCATTGTACAGAGTACAACAGAGGCTACGTACATTGCAACAAATTATGCTAGCAAGGAAGCAATATGGCTCAGAAAATTTGTTTTTGGGTTGTTTGGTGACAGGATCTAGATGACGGTGGTTCACTGTGATAATCAAAGTTGCATAAAATTGGCAGAGAACCTATTATTTCACAACAGATCAAAACATATTGACATAAGGCACCACTACATCCAAGACTTGGTCCAGAGAAAAACTGTAAAGTTACAGTACATAGCCACGAGCGAGTAGGTAGTTGATATCCTGAGCAAGCCTCTAACCTCAAGACAGTTTGTGCAACTGAGAGGTAAGCTTGGTGTGGCTGAGAATGACTCCCTCACTGAGAGGGAGTGTGAAATTTGGCAGCATCGACAACCATTCTCCAATGAGAGGCCATATGGGCCATCCTGAGGCTAGCCAGGGAGATTTGGAGAATCAACTAGTCTTGTGAGGTATTGACAAAAGCTAGGGGGAATGTACAACCTCTGTGAGTCCAACCAAAAGTTAGAATGAATGAGATACTATGTGATTCTAATGAAAATTTCAAGGGGAACATACAACCTCTGTGAGCATAGACAGTCTAGTGCAAAATTCAGGGGAAACGTACAACCTCTGTGAGCATAGACAAACTAGTGCAAAATTTAGGGGGAGCGTACAACCTCTATGAGCCTAGTCAAGCATTGTGAGCCATGAGAAAAAGTTAAGGCATCTAGAAAACTTTAGGTTGAATATAAAATTCCTATGAGCTAGAAACAAGTGATATTCCTAATATTGAAAATGATATAAATATATTGATCTAGTGCAGTGGCATGTGTAACATTATCCACCATGAAGAGAAATTTGAATTGCCTTGTAAAGAGTCGAGTTGTAAATGAAGTCTCAAGTATAGTTCTATTTTAGAACTAAGTTGTAATGCTGAGTTGTAACTGAAGTCTTAAGTCTAGTTCTATTTTAGAACTAAAGTGTAATGTTGAGTTGTAACTGAAGTCTTAAGTCTAGTTCTATTTTAGAACTAAAGTGTAATGTTGAGTTGCAAATGAAGTCTTAAGTCTAGTTCTATTTTAGAACTAAAGTGTAATGTTGAGTTGCAACTGAAGTCTTAAGTCTAGTTCTATTTTCGAACAAAAGTGTAATGTTGATTTGTAACTGAAGTCTCAAGTCTAGTTCTATTTTCGAACTAAAGTATACTAGTCTCAAGTCTAGTTCTATTTTTGAACTAATGTGTAATGATGAGTTGTAACTGAAGTATCAAGCCTAGTTCTATTTTCAAACTAGAGTATACCAGTCTCAAGTCTAGTTCTAAGTTCGAACTAAATTATGAAGTTGAGTTATGATTAAAGGATGCAAACAAGTTACTATTTCGAGCCTCTCCTCTTCTACTGTCCATGCTATATAAGCAGAGGTCGACCCCTCTCTTCAACACAGTTTGATATGAAGATTAAGGGTGAAGAAATAGAGGAGCATATTAGTGATAAAGAGGTAGCATACCAAAGAAGCATATCAGTGATGTATATCAGCAATAGATGATGCATATCAGAGGCATATATCAACAACCTATCAGTGTTTTATATCAACAATAGAAGCAACATATCAGAGGTGTATTTCAACAAGGTCGCTTATGTCATTGTCAATTCAGAGTCATCTTGGAAAGCTCTTTAAGAGAAGAACATTCATGGTGGATATTTGTATGTGATCTTACATTATTAATGCAATAAAGGAATATTGTTTTTGGGGTTTTTCTCCCTGTACAGGGTTTCCCCAGGGTATATGTGTTTTTTATTTAACGACCCAAATATCTTGGAGTACTTTTCTTCTAAAGTCCTGTGGGCTTGCCACATGGTTCTGACCTTCGAGACTTTCTACACCACACTATTCCAAATCCTCCAGAGTCAGGGAGTCCCAGACTTCTAAAGTCTCGATACTTCACCATTTATGTGGCTAGATGGACACATACAAGGGATTGACACACAGTGAGGTCCAGGGGTGACACGCGCCCTCGTCATGGGGTGACACATGTCATGTTATAATGGGACCAATGGTCCAAAAAATAGGTGTATCCAAGTGACATGTGGCACCTTAATCATGGGTCCATGTCACATTGGGTGATGTCAGCGAGCCACGTTGACCCCTAACATAGTATTCTAATGTTCCTATGATCTCACGGTCAATATATGTCCACATAGACCCCTTGATCTATGGCTCCCATTACTTCATAGATTCGACGTTCAGGAGTTTCTATATCAAAACTCTTCATGGATCCCGGAGTTGGTCAGCGTTGCGCTAACCATAGTCTAGATCTGATGGTCAGAGAGGATCCTGATGGGTCCTCAGATCCACAACTCACATCACTTCATTGATTTGATGTTCGGGAGTTTTGGAAGTGTCACACCCCCAAATCATCCAGAGTGTATAGTCTTCGGATTATTAGATCTAGTGACACGTGTCCTTAACGATGGACGACTAAGATGGACTTCATTGTTCACGATTTCGGGAGCCTTCACACTTTATGTTCCTTTTCCAACTTCCTTCAAAGTTTCAAGTCTCCAGAATACAATATCTCTTGGCACGTGGATGAAACAAGCAATTTCCAAAGATGACACATGGAAAGGTAGAGAGGAAATGTGTCCCCTTTAGTGGGTGACACGTTTCATGTGTTAATGGACCTATAGGGTCTATGAAATGCTCAAATCTAGGTGACACGTGGCACATTGATCATGGGTCCACATCACACCCCCTTTTTCCTTAATGCACACATACTCCCCGAAGTCCCAAAATCTCTCCATGTGGCCTCGTCCATTTGGAGATCGACGTTCAATGTTTGGAACTTGAATGTTCGGCGTTCAACGTTCAATGTTTGACATTCAGTGTTCTACATTGAACGTCCCTCTATAATACTACAACCCAAATCCTATGAACTCATGAAATGGTCAACATTGGGTTGAATATATCGTAGATTCGATTGTTGGAATAGTTCTTGGGCATCCTCAGATCTACGACCCAGATTAACCTTATGCTACGGGACTTCAGGGGATCAGTCTCCCTTACGAAAAATAACAAAATTCGTCGAACTCGTGAAGACTGAAGGAGTCGAGGGGTTAACACTTGTTCTCCTTCTCCAAATACAACCATTGTGATAGACCTTGGATCCTCTCGAACATATCTCACCCACTCATCTTCCAAATGAAAGGATATCCCCTTTCAATAATTAAATCTCCCTATCCTTCCTGAGCTTTGTAAGTTATGAAATACTTAGGTTTTGGTGCATGCTTTTTGATCTTTCTCCTGAGCTTTGTCAGTTCTAAAATACTTAGGTGTTGGCATGCACTTTGCACTCTTTCTCTTGATCTTAACATAATCCTTCTCCCAGGAGACTCAAAACAACTAGGAATGTTGACATACATATGGGAAACTAAGCCCAAGTTCAATGAACTCATGGTTCATTTGCTTAAACTTGAGCCACTACAAAGCTCAAGAATTTACGCATACAAACCATATAATTCCTTACTTGATTAAATACACAATCAAGAAAAAGATAGATGAACACAATCTAACCATCAAGCAACATGCACATCCATGAAACATTCAAAGGATATTCAACTTTATTTTAAAGTTACAACTCAAATGTTGGTTTAGTTTTGCGTAGGAAAACATTCTTGCAGTATGTTGGTTGAACTAGGAGAATTTATAACAACAGGACAATTTAAATCAACATAAATTAATTCCAACTTATCCATGGGTGAGGAAAATTTCATGTCATGAATGTCTAAATTTTCTTCATTAACAAAATGATCAAAATTTAGGTTTCACTCCATATATTTCTCCTCCATTTCTTGTGATGGAAAATAAGAGATGGGATAATGAGAACCTAACATAACCATCGGTGTGACCCGAAGTGTCCTATTATCAACAAAAAAAACCCCTCTTGGCCAACTACAAAAAAAATTGAACTCGAATTTACAACGCAAGAGGTTTTTGTTTCATCACAAGGAAGGAGAGGGGGAATGGAGTGGTGGGAGGATACATATATTTATTCTAAAGAAGGTCTCTCTCTGATCTATATCCCCAATAGTAAAAAATATCCAAACATATGGATTCCAACTAAACCATTAGCATTTTCAACATTTTCACATGAATCCAAATCAACATGTAAAGGTACATTAAGACATGATTTATATTTTTCATCCATTGGCTCATATGTTTCATTAGTAAGAGAAACTAAACATAAAATCAAATCATTGGTAGAGGGTAGCCTATCATCGAAAGGAAATCTATAGAAAAGATTTATGAATCTATTAAGAAAATCTTTAAGAGATTCATCTTCATTCTTCTTAAGCTCTGATATCTCTGCACACAAATCATTATAATCATAATTTTCACACCATATCTTGACCCGACCTACGAGAGTGAGAGTGAACAAGCTGCAAATGACACTTCCATTAGTAATATTTTGAGAACAACAAAATTTCCAAAATTTGAAAGCATGTTCAGATGCATAGGTTTCATCGGCCTTGCCATTAAATTTAATTTACGACAAGAAATGTAAAATATTTATAGGAATTTTAAGAGGTACAATATCAAAAACACATATCCATAAAGGGATATGGGATTGTTGGCACCCAAATTTTTGGGTTCAGTTTTGTGTGCATGAAAAAACGAAGTTGTGAATGCTCATTCCATAGTTTTGCGCACACCTAAGGAAATGCGCGAGGAATTCCATAAAGTGCACATTGGACTGGGTTTTGTTAGTATCACGCTAAGTGTAAATACTTCCAAGTGTGCATTGGTCTGAATTTTGTCAGTTGCACTAGAATCCAAGTAAATTCCTACCCAAATCAAGAAAGGAATCATCGAGAAATATCCCTAAATGATTATTGATAGAAACACACAAAGAAGTGGGGCAGCCAAAAGATGAGTTGGTCAGGATGTTAAGGTTGCCCCTAATACAAATATTCTATGTGGAGCTCTGGAAGGAACCAAAATCATGTGAGGCAGTTGGATCAAACAAGCGAGTGTGCAAAGCATAAGGAGATAGGGCTCCCTTGCCATGAAAGATATAAAACGAAGCTCTAATCTCAGAACAAGAGTTAGTTGTTTGGTTAGTTGGTTGATTAGATATATGTCTAGTCTAAGAGTTTTGAGTTAGCTTAGCTACTAGTATCGAGCTCACTTTGGGACTGTTGTAATCATGTGATGTTTTGAATATATTCTTGTGTCTTTGATATTTCTAAGTCCTAATGCAAGGCGCATGGCGCATTATGTTGTATTTCCATTGTTTTATATAGTAATGATGTGAATTTCGGTGGTTTTCATAGGTAGTTGTTCAACGCACTATATATCTTTGATATGATGGAAAACTTCCAGTAATAAAGACATGGAAGTTCTGATCTAATATGTGTCTATTATGAATTAGTTGAAATAGTGTGTGTATATGTTTAATTATTAGTCCTAAATAGATTATCAGACCTAAGTTACATGGATGCCAATTGCAGTAATGTTTTGTGCATTTAATCCTTCATCCCTCTCACAAAACCTTATGGTCTATGTGATCCTATATACATCTCAGGGGAGAGCTTCCTTGGCCTTTCCCAAGGACTGATATGCCAGTGATTTAGGGTTTTTGGGACAACTTTGGATGAACCCTAGGTCTAAAACTCCCTGTCATTAAGAAGGATGGTATGCGTGAAAGTGTGGAATGAAGGTGAACGCCCAACAAATAGTTCTATTGTTGGGACCTGAAGTCTTGTTGAGATAGATGGAGGAAAATAAAAATGAGTTGGAATCCTTCTAAAGAGGAGATTCAAGACTGGATAGAAGTGAAAGAGGACATTTTTTTTCCTGTGAGAGAGGTAAGGATTGTGGGTGAACAGGAAGGAATGTAAAGGAAAATATATTTACTCGAATATGCATGAGCTCTTCTTCATGGAATTTCCATGTATGTTGCATGAACGGTTAAAGAGACAAGTTGAAGTGAACTCGATTGTGTTACCAATGGAGCCAATAGTTTAGGATCAAGCCAAGCTTGATAGCTTGAAGGTGCTAGATAACATGTGGACTCAGGCTATTGATTTTCTTTCCAAACCAAATGTCCAATGTGTCAAGATAAAAACCTGTACAAAGAACAAAATACATAGTTATGCAGGACACCGAACAATTTTTCAAGAAAATGTTTCCGCACATAACAACACATTGCACATTGAAATATTGTCACCTGCAAATTATTTGTTTTATGCAGTCCAAGTCTCCCTCCCATTTTCATCACTCTTCCATTGAATTACCAATGGACCAATATATCATTTATTTATTTTCCTCGACAACAAAGATATGCATGCATTACAATGATATCAAAATGAACCAATATCCTATTTCTTGAAATAATTGCATTGGATTCTTGACATCAAGAAATGTCTTTCGAAAAAATGCAACTATCTGCATTTCCAAATATAAATGGAAATGCCAAAGACATTACTACATGGATTTCATGCACATGTTCATTGTAAAGGTATTGCAAATGTCATTGTTCCAAAGCATTGCAATGCATATATTCCATAGAGTTGATATCAATTATCCACACAACAATTGAAAACAAACTAAATGTTCATTGTGCAAGGAAAGCACATTAAAAAAAAAACACAAAAAATGAATCCATAAAAACACATCACCTACATTATGGATGAAGTATATATTATTATGCAAGAAGAACATAAACTAATTGCATCTATCCAAGAAACATAGGTGAATAACCATACACATGCAGATGCAAAATAAGAATGGTCATAAATTATCTACACAAGAGTTGAAAACAAACCCAATGTTCAATATCCCAGTCAAAAACCTTGCACAAATCACAAAAAATACAACTATGTGGCATGCACATATTGCCAAAGTGGACACTTCCTTACATAAGAAACAACACATTGCACATCACAATATCTTCAAACCTGCAAAAGAAATGCAATGCAGAGATGCCTCATAAGTAATATCAATTATCCACTCGACAATTGAAAAAAATAAAGAATGTTCATTGTTTAAGGTACCTTCAAATGAAATCAAATTCAAAAAGAACTATCAACACATACAATTTTGCATATGATGAACTGCCATGGCATTAAACAAAACATAAAAAATGTAATACCCCAAGGACGAGCCCCAGTTATATCTATGTATAGTAAACATGTTTTGTAGGCTAGTGAGTTGAGCAATTGTAAGTTGGTAAGCTTATGTGTGCAAGTAGGCCGGAGAGCCTAGGTGTTAAGGGCCAGGAGCTTGTTTTGTACATGTAATTATCCACTTTGTTAATATAAAAACATCGTTGCGTGTAGACCAACCATGAAGAAAGAGTGATGGGGGACTAAGCTTCTGCAAGGTTGGGCAAGGAAGGGGTCTAAGTATTTGGGCCTAGGGGCTAAGCTAGGGGGCTTACCTCTAGAGGAATAATATTTTAATATTAATTCCTGAAGGAAAAGGTGGACATGATATATTTTATTATCCTAAGTTCCTCAAAAGGGGACGTAGGCTAAATGGAGTGCATGGAGCTCCAGAAAGACAAGTGTCGACTTGGGTTCATGAAATTAAAAGCTGAAGTGTCAAATCGTGTTGGGGGGATTCCCATTCTGCCATCCTCCACCTAAGTTCACTGGTCATCCTCCACCGGAATGGTTTTTTCCTCTGCGTATGACCTCTACATACCTATGAAAAGGGAAGGAAACCCTCATGGGAATATTGTTCAATGTCCATTATTACATCCTCCATATGAACCCGAGACCTCGCTCGTCAACCTTTGGATACCCTCACGCGTCTCTGAAACCAAAAAGGTGAAGTCGTTCTATGTTTCTTGTTGAGAATTTCAACGCGTCCTATAATCACCTGAGCCTTTCTATGCCTTAGTGTTGACTATTACTGTTTGGGTGTCCATAGTCGTTCCCTATTATTGATGTCACCCGTAAGCTAGCTGAGTGTCGAATGTGGTTGTTGTTACCCATACCTGGTTGTATATGAGTTGAATATTGGTTGAAGAGGCAGGTTCTCAGGCCTTTGAGAAACTCTCCCAGGTGAGAGAGTTTGTTGGGAAGTGAGTTCTCCTGGAAGGGAGTCACTTAGCAGCTACATTACTCTGAGACTTCTGGTCCAGCCTATTGTTGAAGCCCAAGTTAAGGGAGGGGTACTAGCTGATGGACTTGTATTAGTGAAGGTGTATCCTCTTGGGGTGGAGCAGGCATGTGGGGAATGAGGGTTTGTGGGTTGTGGGAGTAAGTGGCTCTTGGGATAAAAGATCCTTCATGTTGCTTCGTGAAACTTCCTTGTTGACCTTGCCAAGCCTAGAATTCCCTTGCCTAGTGGAGTTTAGTCCCAGATCGGGGGTGACCTACTGCTGAGAGTGATGAGCAACCCAGTCTAAGGCTGGGAGGTTTGTGGAAGTTTTGCACATAGTTGGTGGTCTTATAATAAAATACAAGTACCGCTTTTATATTCATTTACATGTTGTGTAATGGTACATATGTTGTAATTGATGAGTATTACCTATGTATGTTGTATATGTTGCATGTGTAGGCTTACTATTATTTCCACAATAATATGTTATATAAATGTAGAATAGTTATTCTATGTTTATATGGATGTGTATGTTTTTCCATAAGTATCTCTGTGTAGCATAGCCCAGTGAGATCTAAATCTGGAGTTGTCACATATCAAAGCTAAGTGAAGTGTCTTAGTAGTGGCATTGCCTGACCTTTTGGTGGTTGGGGATGTTACAATATGGTATCAGAGCATGGTTACAACACTGATCCTAGATGGGCCATGCTAGTGGAAGTTGAAGCAAGAGTTTCGGAAGGAGTTTTTGTCGAAATGGACAAAACACAAGTTTTGACCCTAGGTTTCAACACGGAGCCTGAATGGGCTGGGTAAGTGGTCATTGGAATCAAGGTTTCAAGAGGAAATTGTTTTTGGAGAACCAATTTTGAAGCTCAGGAGGAGTAGCGGTATCGTAAAACCACGATAGAAGTGGTGTTGGGCCGCAGAGTAATGTGGACCTTAGGATATGTTTGGGAGAAGGAGAATCCTTCATGACTATCAGATCTGGTAATGTTGCAAGGAAGTTAGCCGTGAATTCATTTGGAAATATGTAGAGTAACAGAGTTTGTTCTGCACCATAAGATCTATTTGGAAGGAAGGGAAATCCCTTACGACCGTCAGATCTAGGGAAGGTGCAGAGGAGTTAACCCAGAATACCTCCGGACTTCACGACTTCAGTGAAGTCTGATGCCAAAAACAGGAAAAAGTTTTGAAGCCCCGAAGTGGATCTACATCGTAGATATGGAGAGGAGAGCTCGACCATTGGATCAAGCCAATGTTAAAAGGTCAAACGTAGTAGTGAAGGGCGAAAGCTCCCAAAGAGTCTAAGTAGTGAGTCATGATGAAATCACTTAGATTGGCGTTGACACATGGGTTGTGTGCCACGTATAAGTGGGTTCCAAACCTGTAGAAGTTTGAAATGTCATATGGAACGTGACACGTGTCACTCATCTGTTTGAGCCATGTGTTAGACACTATTATTCCACCACGTGGCATTTCGTATGAGCATGGTTAGTGGGACCTTGAGATTATGTAACATAGTTAAAGGTCGGGGGACCCATAGTGGCATTGATCATGATACATCAAGATCAAAAACTAGGATACATTGTTGGGATCCAAGTTGCACAGGAGTTAATTATCCAAGGAGGTCTTGCAATCCAAACCCTGGTTTTACCGAGGGGTTATGTGTCAGTGTCAGAAGAATTGCGGGATGAAAGGAGGGTTACTCCAAACCACCACTGCATGCCCCTGCAATTGGAAAACGTTAAGTGATGTGATGTAATGATGTCACCAAAGGTGATTGGCAATGTTCGGAGATTAACAGTTCAGATGTGTGGATGTGAGATTCTCTGAAGCTCCATAGACCCAAAGACCTAAAACTCAGACACTTGAGGTTCCATAGTAAGTTTAAACCATCATATGCTAAGTAGGCATGGATGGTTGATCTGTCCTATGTCCTGAGTTCGGTAATCTGGAACTCCGAGAGATTGTTGTATGGTGCTTTGAAATATTCTGAATCCAAAGGCCCGAGTAAGCACCTAGTGATCTAGCGCTTTGTCATGGCCTATAATCACATGGATTGGGGACTGAGAGACAAGGGCTAGTGCTCGAAAATGATTACAGAGAAGAGAAGATATCGAAAATAAAATGAAATATGAACATTTTCTTAAATCATATTGGTCTATGAATGTTGTGGGATTTGTTAAGGATTGATGCCCTGACATATTCTGGTTGACTGGACGTTGTGTTGCAGAGCTCAACGATTTTTAGAAACAAATAAATTTTCACAGAGCGCTTAGGAGACACTCACATAGATAATAGAAAAATAGTTTTTTCTGCATATAGTGTGTTTATGTATGTGTGTTCGTTATTATGCTTTTATATGATGTTCATGGTTTGAATGCATAAACTGATGAAGTATTGAATAATTTTCAATTGTTTCTCTTCTTTGAGTTTTTGAGTGCAAGCAATGCACATTGTTTGCAAAGAGTGCATTGACAGAGGTAAGTTAACCTTAGAGAAGCTCAGGAGAGATAAATTTGAACCTTCATCAACAGAAGTGCAGAGAATGCACAGGAAGAAATCTTTGTTGAGTTCAGAGAGAGATAGAGTCACTGAGAACTTTGTAGGGCTCTATGAAGTAGATATCAAGTGAGTGCAAGTGTGTATAGATATAACTCTTTGTCTAGTTCAGGGAGAAGAGTATCAGAGGAAGATACTCACAACATTGTTGAACACTCTGTAGAAAACGCTCAACAGGGTGTGCTTTGAGACTAAGGTTTCCAAGAGGGCACAAAGTTTTCCATTGAAAGGAAATAGAAGGGTCGAGACCCTTAGGAGACTGAGTAAATCAAAAACATCAGAAGAGATAACACAAGGAGTGTGTGAGAGATGGACTCATTATAATTCCTAAAGATCGGAAGAGATGACACTTATGAGAGTGAAGACGATATCCAGGAGGCGGAATCGCAGGAGAAAGGTCAAAGGTCGAAGCCTTTGAACACTCACAAAATATTCCAAGGCGGAAGAATTCAAAATCACAGGAGGAGGAGCGACAAAAACCATCAGATCGGTTGTGGGGAGGATCTTATACTGTTAGATCAACATCTAACATAACAAAGGAAGTACAAAGGAAAGGAACAGATCCCCTCTATTAGGTCTGAGCGCGAAGGACTAGCAACCATTGGATCTGGAGGTAAGCACATGAGACTTAACCCTTGTGTGCGCAGGAGAGTGGACTTGTCAAAGTCCCGAAGGAGATCTCGATCATTGGTAGAGGAGGAGGTCAAAGGAGCATTGATATGGTCTTGGTTAGAAAGAGTCGAAGTCCCGAAGAGAATTAGGGTCATTGATTTGGAGAGGACACGTGGCAGAAGATCTGTCACTCCGAGGAAATTCACTCTGGAGATTTCTATTTGTGTACACGTGAGAACTCCCGAAGGCTGGAGAGCTGAAGTTCATCAGAACCGTCCGATTGTTGAGGACAAGTGTCAATAGATCTTCCACTCAAGAAGATTGTAATACGAGGAAAAGAAGATAGTTGAGAGTTGAAAATCTTGAGGACGGAGAGTCAGAATCAACCGTAGCCATTGATTTGGAAGGGAGCTACGTGTTGACATATCATGTAGATCTGGGATTGCATGTGGAAGGAGGAAAGAAGGTATAAAAGGGAGGATAGATAGCAGTCGTTGATCATGGATCATCTCCAAAGGATTAGAAGTCGACGAAAAACATGGATTGTGGGGCCAGAACTTGCTCAGATGTTAAAAATCTGAGAGCGGGCCACAATTTATACCACGTTTTTAAAAAAGTAATGCATGACAGCTGGAGGAGAATTGCGGGGCAAAAAGAGGGTTGGCCTAAAACCACTCTTTCCCATGCCCATAATCATAGTTTTCCATGAGGTCATAGCCTAGGTCCATAGGAAGGAAGGGGCTAATGAAAAAGGTGTTAGTTCCTGAAACTCAACATTTCAAAAGTGCGCAGACAGAGGGCGCGGGTATCATAGGACCATCGTCTAAAGGAGAAAAGGGGGTCATTGTATAATTGTTTTGGGTTCAATCACGAGCCTCAAGAGTCAATTCAACTCAGAATATTGAAATATCCTTTGACCAGGAGGTCAGGAGACCCCGCTGAGGTATGGGCACTACGTCAAAAGTGATCAGGGAAGAAATAGTCATGTATAGTGACTACAATGAGAGCATAAGAAGATTCAGGAATCTGAGAAGAATTGAAGAGTTTTGGGTTTAGCAAGGAAAATTTGCAAATGGGAAAGAAGTTGTTGCAATTTCCGTGGCAGCAAGTATGTTATGGCTTGTTAGGTCAGCCATAGGAAAGAATGCTTGCATGTTTGCAAGTTTTGTTGGTAATTCTTTAGCATAAGGAGGGAAGCAACAAAGAGCTAAAGTGTTGGCTATAATTTTGATCAAAGAAGCATCAAAGCTTCTACTGCCATCAAACTTTCAGGTAGTATAAAATTTATTAATGGCATTCATGCAGGTATGAGTTTTTGATTACTCTTTTTGCATAATTGTTGAAAGGAAATTTAGGTAAGAATTTCCTCAGTCGGAGTTATTTTATAAAATCACATGATTATATTATTGAATGCTTACCAATGGATGTGGTAAAGGCTGGAGGCCTGTATTAATTCAAATATTTTTAGCTTATGAATGCACACACTGACATAGTAGAATGTCATGTTAATTTGGTTAAGGGGTAATAACCAAAGAATTAAAAGATAAGAACTTGTTATAGGAATGAATGCTAGTCAGCTAGTCATGTATGAGACTAGGACATGGTTGGATATGGAAAGGTACAGATATCGAAAGTTTATGAGCCACACAAGGACTAAAAGATTCCTACCTTTAAATAAAACTTGGGCTGCAACCTTTTTTCTAACACTAATGAACACCACAAAATTATATTCTTGGTGTAGTGTTTGGATCAAAAAGGAAGGAATCCAATTAATTGGGAAGATAATAAGAAGTGTGTGGAGAATGTGTCAACACATTGGCCAGAATTCCAACTCATGGATGGTGAGATACATGACTAAGATAAAGTCCATTATGTAATTCAATGCAAGGTGCACTGAATAAGTATGCATTGAGAATTGCACTCATGCATAATAAGTGACATAATTGTATACTAAATGCAATGATTGAATGTGTTTTGTAAGTACATGCATATATATTATTGCATGGAAATAATTGTTACTAACAGATGAAATGTTGTTAACTCATGAAGTTGAGAACATTTTAGGGAGGTGTTAGACATTGCAATAGGAAAGTTGCAAGTGAAGTAGTCACATGAGCATTGACTACAGAAAATTTTCTTGTTCAGAAGAAGAAATAATGAACTTACTGTTATTAATTATGAACATGCATATGCATAGAATGACGAGTCATTCTATT
>JZKD02S0213650.1:787609-800912 GCA_000966675.3 Picea glauca | reverse complement strand
GAGTTGATGTTTTGCTACATCTTTCGCTTTCATAATATCAATCTTTTGTTTCATGTTTATGCTTATCAATTTGCACTTGATTAGTGACTACTTTAGCTATCATAGTCTTTTGCAGGATGATATGATTTAATTAATGTGATCCATGTCTGATTTCTTTCATTAATCTAAAATACAACAATTACTTTTTTCAGTTAATGAATGACAGATTTCTCTTCTTCATCAATTGAACTATTATGTATAGATCTTTGCATACAGGTTTATCTAACTGTGAAGATTTATAAATTATAAGATTGTTGTTATTTTTATGTTTTGTTTGTCCTGTGATCATACCGTAAGAGCACTGCAGCTTATCATTTACGAGAAGCTCCTGGATAATTCGGTGCAGGTTTCCTCCCTCCGATCAGCTAAGATGATCATCATACATAGGACAAATCTGAAGCGTTTCTCCAGGTCAGTTTGTGATTTATTTTCATTAATTTGTTAGTATAATATTAGTATTTTAGTTAGATTTATTTGTAGTTTAGATGTGTGGTTAGAATTAGTATATTAGTTGTTTAGTTTAGTTAGTTTTTGTTTTATTTCATAAAATTATAAAATCAACAAAAATATCTTTCTCTATATTAGGGCAGAATATAAATGAGTTTTTCAGGTTTTATTTAAATCTGTAAATTGTAGATATTGTACATTTTGTGAATAAGATTTATTTGTGTTAGTAGTTAGATAGTTAATTAGTTAGAGTTTGCATAGTATTAGATAGTAGATTGTATATATAAGATAGTTAGATTAGTTTAGTTTGTTTTAATAGTTAGTTTTAGTTAGATTAGTTTATTAGTTTTTTGATAGTTAGTTTTAGTTAGATTAGTTAGTTTAGAATAGTTTTTCTTTTTTTGTTTTCTTAGGACTTTAGATCGGATAACAGAGTCGCTAAAACCGTCAGGGTGGTTCATCCCAAACGGCTTGGGTTATTAGACAACCCCAGACCGGTTCCACTCTTCCTGTTGACGGACGGTCGATTTTCGCCCGTCAACAAATGGCGCTAGAAGGAGGGGCTGAACTTAATTAATGGCATGAGGCGGTCACAAGACTCCTCCACCCCCTAATCACTAACCTATAGTGACTAGAAGCCATTCAAATGATAATATTTCCCTTCAAACAACAACTACTTCAACCGATTATCCATAGATCACAATTGAGCCAGCAACCCCTAATCCTACATGTGGTGACATACAAGAGATTGTCCATCAATCTCTTATAAAAACACATAGTGCCTTAGCCCGTTTGAGGCAACCTAACCATCCGTGGGGACAACCTTTGGACTTCTCCGATATCAGAGAACAATTAGGAGGCACTAACCTCACTGTGAATCCTATAGATCCAAACCTAAATCCTGTTGTAGGAGGATCTGGGATTCCCCCTTCACCACCTCCATCATCTCCTTCCTCTTCTGGAGGAGATTCCTCTGACGAAGGCAATTCCCCTTCTTAGCCTTCCACACCCTCTGCACCAATGGAAAATCAGAACAACCCTGCTAGACCCTGGCTTGATCAAGATTCCATAGCTGTACCTAGAGCTGAGCATCCTTTACCTAAACACCTGGAGAAATGGCTTCCCAAGTTTGACCCTGACTCAAAACAGATCGCTGAAGATGACATTAAAATTTTTATGTTAGCCATAATACTCTGCAATGTTGAACATGAAGACATCGTCTGTAGGCTGTTCCCTTATACTTTCGAGGGCAATGCATCCACATGGTACTTTGCCCAACAACCCCATACCATAGTGTCTTGGGAAAAGTTCTAGTTGTGCTTTTTGGAAAAGTTTGGAGAAGGTAAGCCTCCGGAAGTCCTAGTCATGGATATTTCTAGCTTAATAATGAACCCAAAAGAAAAAGTTAAAGACTTTAATAAAATATTCTTAACACTCAAAAACCGAATCCCTACAGATTCCATGCCTGCTGAGAGTCTTATAATAGCATACTACACTAAAGCTTTGCATCAAAGTATAGCTATTTGGGTTAAACGATCTAAGAAAGCCACATTGTTAGAAGCCTTTGAGGAGGCCAGCCAGATTGAAAAAGACATACTTAGTCTTAAAGACTCTACTAGCAACGAAACTGAGACTAGTTCTTCTTCCAGAAAGAATATCGAAATCCTCCCTAGACCCACTCAAAGTAAAACGCAACCTGAAAACTCTGATTTAGAAAACTTAACTAAAGTTGTTCAAAAAATGTCAAATCAAGTTATAGACTTAAAAAGGACGATCGAAGAAGCTTCCTCGAGTAAAGGGACTTACAAACCCCCGTTCCAGAAGCCTTTTCCTACCAACCGACCTAATCCAACCACCGAAGGCCTCAATCTAGAAAGCCTGCAATGCGCCCTTCAAACGATTCTAGAGGCCCAAGATAACTTGATGCCTCCTGAAATTCTTGAGGAGGTAGTTGAACAAGAGACAGTTCAAGAAGAAGAGTCTTCTCCAAACATTTTTGGACACTTCTCGGATAGCATTTTTCAAGCTAACTTCGAGACAGTTCATCCTTATAATACCAGGAGTAAGACATCAAACAAACCTTCTACCGAGAATACTACAACTTCGCCTCCGAAGCAATCTAAATCAACTGAGACTAAACAGAGTAATGTGAACCCCAACTTAGATTATGATGTAGTTGAAGATCTTAAAAATTTAAGGGATAACATTTCTATTTATGAGTTATTGAAGTTTCCATTTCCGCTACAAAAAATGTTGCAAAATATCTTAGAAAATGGAAAAAATGGTAATTCAAATAGTAATAAGGTTGTGCAAAACAAAGTTCCTCGGAAGACTTCCACTAAAAATAATCCCGATCCTAAGGATAAAGGAAGCCTTCCTATAAGTAATGTAAATAATGTAGATAAAATAGCTTTAGAAACTGCAAGTAAAAAGCCGCAAGATACCACTCTTAGTACTCGCAAAAATGTACCTCCTTTCCTATTAACTTTCGAAATCTTTAATAGAAATGTGAATAATTGTATGGTAGACTCAGGAGCGTCATCCAATGTGATGCCTTGGTCTGTTTGCCAAAAAATTAACGTAGAAGTTGAACCATCAACTTTAAAAATCATACAACTTGAACGAACAAATGTCAAAGTTATAGGCGAACTAAAGAATGTGCTTATTAGATTATCGTCTAACCCCAAGGTTCATCAAGTTATTGATATAATTGTTGTGGATATTCCAGAAGTGTATGGTCTGTTTTTAAGCAGGGACTGGTCGGAGAAGCTACATGGTTATTTCATGACAGATTGGTTCGATCTATGGCTTCCGGAGAATGGAAATCCTAGTAAAATCAAAGTAAATCGTGAGCGCTACCTTAAGTTCATGGTCACAGATTTGAATGATCCCAACGAACCGTATACACCTTCTTCTAATTCACCTGAAGTACAAGGGATGGACACCTTTTTCGGCAATTTCATGGCTGAGTATTCACCTATCACCAATCCAGAACAACAGTCTGAGATTGTAGCGTATATGCAGCCAGCAGCTTCCACGCAATGATCCCATGTACCCGATGCGAATCAAATCTGGTCTCTTTATTTCGACGGGTCAAAGTCCAAAGAAGGAGTCAAAGCAGGTTGCATCATTATCGATCCGGCAGGTAACAAAATATTAATGGCATGTAGGTTGGAATTTGAATGTACTAACAATACTGCAGAATATGAGGCTTTACTGCAAGGTCTCAAAAAAGCTTCCGATATGAACATTCAAAATTTAACTGTCTTTGGCGACTTTGAAATAGTGGTTAGACAGGGGAGAGATTCTATCCACTATTTGTCCCCACATCTCAAAAGCTACCAGTCTGAGGTATGGAACTTAATGAACAAATTTTCCTCTTTCAATATAAATTTCATTCCTAGGATGAATAACTTTGAAGCAGATTTATTAGCTAATGTAGCCTCTAAACTTCTTCTTGCAGAAGGCTTGTCCCCAGATGCATTCTCCATTGAGCTATTGTTTCGGCCATCCATTCCTGACAACATCATGAACTGGAGAGTATTTGATGACAATTAGCAGATTATTAACTTTCTTCACATGGAAGAAACCTTTCAAGGCGCGGTGATAGACGAACACACACACGATGACAATTTGCGCGATTTCACGGTAATACTAGATCCGAGAACTCCTGAATCTTCATCGGATATGGTAAACTCGATTTCTAAATCTGTAATTAGATTAGAGAAGTTTTATGATTTTCAAGATAAATTTAAAAAGATAGTCAATTGTAAAACCAATAGTTCCTCATTATCTTATGAAAAAGTAAACTTAGGAACTAATGAAAATCCTCAGTGCATTAATCTAGGGTTGGGATGTTCTCAACAAGAAAAAGTTGCATTCATTAAATTGTTCAAAGAATTTAAAGATGTCTTTGTGTGGACGTATGATGACCTTAAAACTTTCGACCCTAACATCATACAACATGTTATCCCGATGAAGCCCCAAACCTTACCCTTTCAACAAAAACTGAGGAAAATGCATCCCAAACTCGAACCGACCGTTCAAAAAGAATTGAATAAGCTCCTAAATGATAAGATAATTTTTCCTATTAGGCACACTCAATGGGTTTCTAACCTTGTCCCAGTTTGGAAGAAAAATGGGGAAATATGACTCTGTGTCGATTTTTGAAACCTTAATAGAGCGTCTGATAAAGTCAACTATCCTGTCCCACACATGGAACAGATCATTCAATAGGTATCTGGTTCTGAGAGGCTATCCTTACTGGATGGTTTCTCTGGCTACAACCAAGTCCTAATGTCTCCACCAGACCAACTAAAAACTACCTTCTGTACTTTGTGGGGCACTTATGCTTATCGTAAAATGCCCTTTGGATTGATTAATGCTAGTACCACTTTTCAGAGAGCAATGGACATTGCTTTCTGAGGCTTAATCAATCAGTCCGCCGTAGTTTACTTAGATTATGTGACTGTATTTTCTAAAAATAAAAACAATCATCTAGCTCACTTACAATCCCTTCTACAATGATGTCGAAAATACAACATCTCCTTGAATCCAAAAAAAACCATCTTTGCAGTAGAATAGGGTAAACTCTTAGGATTCATTATTTCTAGTGAAGGGATGATTATTGACCCCAAAAGGACTCAATTCATCATGAAACTTCCCCCTCCTACATCCAAAAAATCTATGTAGTCGTTCTTAGGCCAGATTATCTTCGTGAGAAGATTTGTCCCTAGTTTCTTCGAAATGGTTAGGCCTTTACAGAATTTAATCAAGAAAGACACCCAATATCACTAGGGACCCCTAGAAAATCAAGCTTTTAATGCAATAAAGAAGGCCATAATAGACGCTCCCTCTCTCATGAGCCCAAATTTTTCTCAAGACTTTACACTCTACACTTTTGCTTCTGACCGTTCCTATGACGCCGTCCTAACTCAAAAGAATGCCGAAAAAAATGAAGTACCCATTGCCTTTATGAGCTCTGCTTTCAAAGGCGCTGAACTTAATTATCCAGCGGTAGATCAGCAAGCTTATGCTATTTTAAAAATAGTTAAACACTTCCATTCCTATCTTTTGAAGTCAAGGACAAAATTCATTGTCCCCTACCCAGCCGTGAGGAACCTGTTAGTGCAAAAGGAGTTAGGTGAAAAGAGGGCCAACTGGGTCACCTCCTTGCAGGAGAATGACTTAGAAATCACCCCAGCTCAGATAGTGAGAGGCCAAGGGTTATGCAAGTTAGTTGTTGATTCGACAAAAGGACAGAAAGATGAAAGTGATACATCAAACCTAGGAGAATGTGATCAAAGTCTAATCTGTTGCACACAAAACATTGCTAGTCCTTGGTATGACGATATAAGATTTTGTCTTGAACATGGGTCAGCCCCCCGTCACCTGGACCCCACTAAAAGAAGAGAATTGATATTGAAGTCTACCTCCTTTCATCTGGTTAATGGTATCTTGTTTCATCAATGTTTTGACGGCGTGTTGATGCATTGTCTTGAAAAAGACGAAGCAAAAAAAGTCTTGCTAGAGTTGCATGCAGGAGAAGCTGGCAGTCATTGGTGGTGACACCACTGCTCATAAAGTTCTAAGAGCCGATTATTACTGGCATACACTTTTTAGAGACTCCCATGCCTTGTGTCGTAAATGTATCATCTGTCAGAGAGCATCAGGGCGGTTACAAAAACCAGCCTTTCCTTTGCAGCCCGTTTCAGTAGATTCTCCTTTTCAGCAGTGGGGCCTTGATATCATAGGTCCAATCAACCCCCCATCCTCGCAACAACACACATTTATTGTGAAAGCCACAGATTACTTTACTCGATGGTCTGAAGCTGCTACGTTAAGAACTGTCAACACCAGTCAGGTAATTTCCTTTCTAAATTTGAATATTATCACTCGTTTCGGTATCCCTGACTGTTTAGTTTTCGATAATGCTTCTTACTTTTCCTCTCTTGAGATGAGTGAATTCACTTTGGAAAATGGAATTAAGATGAAATATTCTGCTAGCTATTACCCCCAGGGAAACGGATTGGCATAATCAACAAAAAAGAACTTGATCAAAATCATCAAGAGAACAGTGGTTGAAAACCACAAGAATTGGCACAACGCACTGTTGAACGCGCTGTGGGCTGATAGGGTAACACCAAAAGCTGTTGTAGGTAACTCCCCCTTTTTCCTCGTCTATGGCAGAGAAGCAATTCTTCCACCTCACATTCTTCTTCCTTCACTTCAGTTGTCACAGAAAGTCCAAGAAGGAGATTGCCCCCCTTTGGAAAACTGAATTAACGCTTTGATGAAGCTAGAAGAGGTAAGAGCCCAAGCTAAACGTAAGTTAGATCAACATCAACAATTGGTTAAAATATGGTTCAATTCTAATTTTGCTTCTGATAGGAATTTCTAAATAGGTGACCTCGTCTTGAAGTGGGACAAACCGCATGAGGGAAAGGGAGAGCACACTAAATTTCAAAACTTATAGCTTGGTCCGTTTTTAATTGCTGAAAAGTTGGGTCCCAGTTCCTTTCAATTGCAGAATCTTGAAGGGCAGCTTGACACCTATCCGGTGAATGGCCAAGTCTTGAAAAGATACTTTGCTTGATGACAACCCTTGTATATTATGTACATATTTTGCTTTGGTTTTCTTTTTTGTTTGTTGTTTTGTTTTTTATTTTTCTTTGAACTTATCAGTTTGTGTTTTTGAAATACACATACCTATATGATGATCTATTCAGACAAAGACAATAGAAAATTCCCTCCTTAAAATAACTGCTAAGAAAAAGGTATAAACATCAATGGTTTATTTCTGGAATTTACATCTATGTTGGAAAAGTCTGTTGTTTGAAAGAAGTTGACTGATTTCAATCTCTGAGTAAAGCTTGTCATGATCATCCATTATCTTTTTATGCTGTCCCTATTCCGTAAAGAAATGACTCAGAAGATGTCTCCCTACTTTAGGAAGTTGTTTTTGTAAATGAAACATCTCTGGATTTAAAAAAAAGGACAGTTCTAAAAAATTCTGATGAGGTTTGAAAAAAATATGTTAAAATATCATAATTTTCAGCGTCACCCCGCTCAACTATATATCTATGAAAAAACAAAACAAAATAAATTATTAATAAGAGCTATGGGAAGTGCTTGTAAACCCACTGGGATGCTGAACAGGTCTGCTGACAGTGGGTAAATGCATGCATGTCACCAAGACAACTTCGCCGGGGTATTGAACAGGCCCGCTGACAGTGAAGCAATTTTGGGTATATGAAAATTTGCAAATAAGAATCCTCTTAATGTCCTTTATTTTGATCTAGAACTTCTTGGCAGGATACATATGTCAGAGTGGGTTAAATGGAAACCCTGTCGAGGCTATAGACACCTGCTGGCAGCAGTGGCTCTGTCAACAATATTGGAGATTTTATCTTTAATATCTTGATTCGCTGGTCTTAAGACTGTTATCAGTTTTCATATTTAAAACATTGCTGGAATAGTTGGTAAATGATGATGTTTGTATGATTTTCTGGTTGTTATTTTTGAGTTGGAATTATCTTTGCTGTCCTAATCTGAATTTGTTCCTTTTTGGCAGAGATAACTGCTTCTACCAGTGTGTCTCCATTGTTGGTAGCCATTCCTCATTTTTCCACTGTCTTATAGGCTGCCTACACCAATGTTTTGCAAACATCAATTTTTTGTCGCAATTTTCAAATAAACGACACTTTTATTTTTGCGACATTTGCACATTTACCTTCGTTTTGTTTTCACAACTGTAAGAATGAAAACTTAGTCTTTCGAAGTCTCATTAAAATCATTATGTGAACTGTCATATCCTTCTTGTCGATATGCCCATTTCATTTACATTTCACTTATCATTATGCAACTGGCAAAACTTTCGAATTGTACTCATTGGACATTCTTGGATTGATTGTGTGACATGGTTTCATTCAGTTTGTAATGCATTGGAAGTTGGATTTACATGTTATTTGATCACTTGACCATTGGTTTCATGAAAATACATAGGTGTTATGGTTAAATCCTTCATATATATCTTTTAATATGATAACTATGTTCATGTTTTCATAACTATTGGCATGTTGATTATATGTTACAATACATTGGCGGTTGGTTAAACATTTGGTATTGGTTTCAATTTGTATGTTCATGGTTTAAAACTATGGCATAACATTGATTGTGCACATTGGTTTATGCACTTACCATTGGTTTCATTGGTCAGCCAAGTGACCTGATTGTTGAACTATACTATAGTGGGTTAAACAACTATGAGCGTCGACGGTTGTACATTAGCAATACCTATTATGCATGGCAGAGAAAAGCTCCACCACCTTCGCACAATGACATTAATGTCTATCCCTTATCCCTATTACACCTCTGTTAGCTCAGGTAACCCGTCGTGCACTCTGCTCCTGTGTGTGTTATGATCCAAACCCTGGACTTACCGTGTGCTCGGCCCCATGGCACCAGTGGTGCGAATCGAGCTGAACGGTAGCCAAGCCCTGCTATTATTTGGCAATGCTCGGAAAGACTTGGAGGATAATGGTTGGCTCAACTTTGTAAAATGATTCGAGGGTTTTAAATTATTTGTTGCACAACAATTCGCCCTGACTTTTGATGGCTGTAGAGCCAAGATGGGTGACATCCAGTTAGAAATCAATGAGAAGTTTATTAGTTCTGCTACAGGGTTACCATCCTTGGGACAACGTTGGTTCAAAAATTCTAAGGTCGAAGAGGTGCCATGGCCACTATTGTTCCTCTCGCGCAAAGTCGCATCTTGTGATAGAGGTATGCCCATCTATGCACTTAAACCACGATGGCATGATATTTTGATGGTGATCAAACAATTCGTGACCTGTGAAGGTCGATATGGACTCATTTTTCTCTAAAACCTGTGTTTGTTAATAAATTTTATGGGATACCCGTTGAATATTCCCTTTTACTTTCAACGTAGCCTATATAAAATGTCGAAAAGGTTTAAAAGGGAGAAGGATGACAGTAGCCTGTTCCACCATGGACTTATTAAACTTATCATTGTTTATCACTTAAGCCTCCATGGTAATATCTGGTGAGCTTTTATCGCTCAAAATGGTTTTGATGATGCAGACCATGTCCATATTGACAAGCCTGTGGTTAATGAAACCAAGGTCGAGCCACCTGTGCCCTTCCATGTCCTACTTCCTTCTCCTAAACCCTCGGTTGACCCCGATATTTGCCTATCCGACGCTATAACTGAGAAGGCCGAGGCTATAAAAAAGCCTGCAAACAAAAAGGCCAAGAAAAACCCTACTGTTGTTGCAAAGGGTAAAAAGAATGCTCGACTTATTTCGAGAATGGCTAGAAATAAACCTAAACCCATGGTTGAGCAGAAGCCCATAGTCCTTAGTGAGGATTCAAAATCTGACATAGAACTTTTCCTAGCCAGTGAGTACCCTTACTCACAAGGTTTATGCCCCAAGCCACCTTATGATTTCGTTTCTAATCTTCCCCCTTGCCTAAGGAATAATCCTAGCTACCCTAGGATCAAACTGCCTAATGAAACCCTCGGTAATGTGACCAAACTCTCACCTACACTTTCGAGACCCGGATAGTCATCCTATGAACAATGTGATTTGTGGTTGGAACGATACTACATCGACGTTCCCCTACTCCAATCAAAAATCCAATCATTGGAAAATCAAGTTGCAGTATTGACCAGCCGAAGAGACAAAATTCAAGCAACTGATAGAAAGCAAAGGACCACTGGTTCCATCATTTTCAAGAATGTTGAATCGGCTACAGTCGTGGTCAACTCCAAATTGTCATGATCAAGCCGTCTGCTCGTCATACAGGTATGAATTTTGATATCGTTTTAGTTTTGTGAATGACCAGGATTAATATACTGATTTGAATTGGGTCTTCGAATAGCTCTGTTTATATTTCGAAATGGCTCTATCATAATGTGTTCATCCTGCATATTTTTCTCTTTGCTAAAAATAAATGAAATTTCATTTTGGATACATGATTTGATCATTCCCAGTTTAGCCACCGATAGATTTTTATCAGATTTGATTGGTTTTTGATTGGATTTGATTTGTTCGTTTGTCTGATTGAATTAACAAAATTGATGGTTTGCTTTCAATTGGATTTGTTTTGTATCTACCCTGAACAAGAATTTTTCATGCTAGATTTAGAATATGATCATGTTTTGATTTGATTTTGTTATAGTTAGTTTGTATGTTGTGATTGTCGAACGATTTTGTGAATTTGGTTGTTACGATCTTTTAATATGCTATGCCATATACTGTTCTAAATATTATCGTTTCTAAGTTGGGAATAATGACCCTGTTTTGATGGAAACAATACTCTCATTTAAGTCTGTGTAAATAATATTCACGCCCGAATCATGGAACGGTTTGATCCACGACAACTATGTTAAACCCCAGCTGTTTGATTCGCTTGATTGGGTTGCTGTATCTTCATATTAGTTTAATCGATTTTATGAATTGTATTCGTATCAACAATATATTTGATTATAGTTATGTTCTCAAACGAGTTTGTTAACTCAGTTCGACTTATGTCATTCTATTAAATTCGTATGAGGAAATTCGGGTAATAGTTGTTTCAAAATGAATTCAAGAAAAGATTTCATGAATGATTTTACCTGCCCCATCTTGCAATAACAAATGATCGGATATCTCTTACGAACTCTATTACCACTGATTGATCCTGTTATGATTTCATTTGAGTTGATTCACGAGTCACTTATGATTTAATTCGCGCATGTCCTGGATCGTTTGTTATACAATTATGTCGATTTGGAAATGATCTTGTATGGATTCGATCGTGTCTCCTGTCTATGAGGCAGTATAATAATTTCCTGTGATTTGTTTTAATTATATCGATTTCAAATTGATATGAAACGATTTCATAATTGTTTGATTATGATTCTGTTAACCTGACTTTGTGGAAACAAACGAAACAGAGTATACGTATCTCTGTAGTCATTTGATTGATCTCAATCCTGTTTGATTTTGAATGGTATAACAATTTCAACTTTAATGATTCATTTTCAAATAGCTATTGGATGTTAATTGAATTTAATTCTTTAAAATATTTTCAATCGATTTTAATGTTGATTCTGTGTCTTATTTAGACCAGCTACAGAATTGCAAGATTCTGTAGCTAGTCTATAGAATTAGATTTTTATCATTTTATTAATAAAGGATCCTTCTAACTTGTCCATTTTTTACCCTTTTCAGGTAAATTCGAATTGCATGGGACACATTGGACAGGCTAGGGGAATATTTGTGTGTTTTAGTTTTATTTTAGGTTCTTAGTTTAGTCAGACTTGGGATATCTTCCCCGATTTTTTGTAAACAGTTTGATAACTTCTACAGGGATGTTTTACCCTGTAGAAGGTCTGTAAATACTTATTATTTTTTGTAATAAGGATCATCCTCACTTGTGGGAGAACCAGGCTATGGATTTCTAATACAAACTGAGACAATAGTTGATGTTTTGCTACATCTTTCGCTTTCATAATATCAATCTTTTGTTTTATGTTTATGCTTATCAATTTGCACTTGATTAGTGACTACTTTAGCTATCATAGTCTTTTGCAGAATGATATGATTTAATTAATGTGATCCATGTCTGATTTCTTTCATTGATCTAAAATACAACAATCACTTTGTTCAGTTAATGAATGACAGATTTCTCTTCTTCATCAATTGAACTATTATGTATAGATCTTTGCATACAGGTTTATCTAACTGTGAATATTTATAAATTATAAGATTGTTGTTATTTTTATGTTTTGTTTGTCCTGTGATCATACCTTAAGAGCACTGCAGCTTATCGTTTACTAGAAGCTCTTGGATAATTCGGTGCGGGTTTCCTCCCTCCGATCAGCTAAGACGATCATGATACACAGGACAAATCTGGAGCGTTTCTCCAGGTCAGCTTGTGATTTATTTTCATTAATTTGTTAGTATAATATTAGTATTTTAGTTAGATTTATTTTTAGTTTAGATGTGTAGTTAGAATTAGTATATTAGTTGTTTAGTTTAGTTAGTTTTTGTTTTATTTCATAAAATTATAAAATCAACAAAAATATCTTTCTCTGTCTTAGGGCAGAATATAAATGAGTTTTTCAGGTTTTATTTAAATTTGTAAATTGTAGATATTGTACATTTTGTGAATAAGATTTATTTTTGTTAATTAGTTAGAGTTTTCATAGTATTAGATAGTAGATTGTATATATAAGATAGTTAGATTAGTTTAGTTTGTTTTAATAGTTAGTTTTAGTTAGATTAGTTTATTAGTTTGTTGATAGTTAGTTTTAGTTAGATTAATTAGTTTAGAATAGTTTTTCTTTTTTTGTTTTCTTAGGACTTTAGAACGGCTAACGGAGCCGCTAAACCCGTCAGGGTGGTTCATCCCAAACGGCTTGGGTTATTAGACAACCCCGGACTGGTTCCACTCTTCCAGTTGACGGACGGTCGGTTTTCACCCGGGTCAACACACACTAAGAAGGTTAATTTGAAAATAACTTTCTCTTAGATTGTCCATCCTATACCAAGATTAGATCTCATTTTCAAAATATTTTTCACACTACCAACCTTCCTAACCTCTTAACTCAACAAAAATAGAAACAAAATTCTAAAGAATCTCAAATAGTCACTTAACCTCTTAAAGTATGATAAACCAATTCAATCTTAGTGGAAAACCATCATCATCATTATATATATATATATATATATATATAGAGAGAGAGAGAGAGAGAGAGTGAAAAATATCCAGTAATTGTTATTGTTTTCAAATTTTTTTATTAAACATT
>JZKD02S0213650.1:751319-787559 GCA_000966675.3 Picea glauca | reverse complement strand
ATAATTTTAGTTTTTAATTAAATATTTAATTATTCACATTGTTACATTTTATTATATTTTCTAATATTTTTAACAAATTACTTAAAAGTATATATTATTATGTTTTGAAATAAATTTAATTTCTACAACAAAATATTATATTTTTTTCAATATATCAATACATTATAAGCATTTATACTTTACTTATTTTGTTATCTATAATTATATAATTATTGATAAAATAAATACTACATTTTTAGTTAAGTTAATTAGTATGTTATGTGTCCCTGAGGTGTAGGGTAGTCGGTGATGGAGTGTGTTGTTAAGGCACTCTATAATGTTAAAGTCACAGGTTCGAAACATGCAGGGACAAAAAATCCAGCCATGTTAAGAGTTGATGTGGCTCAGGCCGGGGACGATCCCCGGGTGATTTTGACGGCTTAGTTGCCCCTGATTTGTGGTTTCTTAGCCACAGGTTAGTCCCACTGATCACGAACAAACTAACAAACAAAAAAAAAATTACTATGTTATGCAATTTTTTTAATTTAAATACTTTTTAAAATAAAATTTCTAAATCTATATAAGAAATTATATTATGCATGTTATTATAAATCTATATAAGAAATTATGTCTAATCCTGCATGTTCTTATAAATCTATACATAAAATTAAATTTAGTTGAGCCAAATTTACTTAATTGAACTAGATGCAAACTCTAGTTAAATCAAACTTATTTGGCATATATATGTAAACTTATATAAATCATGCTTATATACAAATTTATAAATCATGCTTATATACAAACTTACTATGAATAAAGCATGTCTACTTGAACTTAATGAATAAAGGATGCTTACTTGAACTTAATGTAAATTGAGCTTACTTGGAGATCAAAGCATGGTTTCATGTGAATTGACTATGCCCCACGGAAAAATCCGCATGCAAACGGAATGCAATCAAAAATGTAAAATTAAGAAAACTTATTTGTCTAATGCAATAAAAAATCGTTTTCAAATCAACAAGAATTAAAAACTCAAAAAGAGATCAATAACAACTTATCTAGCAAGCACCTAAGGATGAAGCCTTGCTATGATACCCTTGCAGCAAGAAGTGAAAGATAAAACTTATGAATATTATGAAAAATACTCTCAACACTTGAGAAATGATCAAATTCAGGCTAAAATATGCAAACCAAGCTGTGAATAATCACTCAACAAGACCAAAAATTCATCCAAAGAAATGATAAAAAATATGGGCAAAGAGGAAAAATTGATTGTCACTCCAAAAAAAATCTATAGGAATCGTCGCAAGCTGCATAAGAGCACAGTGCGATGATCAAGGATCATCGTAGGAAATCAATGCAATCAAAAATCATTTTCAAATCAACAACAATTCAAAACTCAAAAAGAGATCAATAACAACTTATCTAACAAGCACCCAAGGATGAAGCCTTGAGATTATATCCTTGCAGCAATAAGTGAAAGATAAAACTTATGAAGATTATGAAAAATAATCTCAACACTTGAAAAACGATCAAATTTAGGATAAAAAATTCAAACCAAGCTGTGAATAATCACTCAATAGGACCAAAAATTCATCCAAAGAAATGATAAAAAATATGGGCAAAGAGGAAAAATTGACTGTCACTCCAATTTTTTTTTATAGGAATCATCGCAAGTTGCATAAGAGCACAGTGCGACGATCAAGGATCATCGAAGGTGGTGGGAAATACACAGTGTGATGATCAAGGATCATCGCAGGAAGTGGGAAATACATAGTGTGATGATCAAGGATCATCGTCGACAATGGGAAATACACAGTGCTACGTCGTCGCCCTGGTTTTCATAGGTATGGTACGACGATGACTGAAAATAAGGGAAAAAAGAATAGAGGACAAGATTTACAAATGAACTTTCAAGACCAGAGAGTCAACATGGATCACCCAAAGAATCAATCAAAAGCTAGCAAGTTAAAAGAAAAATGGAAGCAAAATCCAAAAGAGGATGTTCCCCATTATGGTCGCCAATTTTATTATCAGACAAATCGATAAGTGCAGAAACAAAAAGATCTCCCTAAATTCAACAAGAAATTTAAACAAAACAAAGCAGAATACAAGTCTCTCCTTAGATTTCATTGTGATATAAACTGGTTCAATGAGGGATAAATGGCATATTGTTTAAACATCATTTGATCCTGGTTAGTGTCATCCTTGATCCATATTTGGATTTGTGGGATGTTTAGCCTATTAAGAAGCACAAACTAGCAAAGAGAGAGAACAACGATATATATATTACAATGGAGCCTATGCATAAGATCAAGGAGTTATACAATAAAAATGGAGATACTTTTATAGGGAAGAAATTTATCACTACATTATATTGATGAAAGTGGAGAATGCAACCTAGGCCTTGACGTTGTAAGGTCGCTTCCAATGTTCATTTTCTTCAACATACACACCTTTTCTCTAATTCTTTTGATGAAGAGTATTCACAAGCTGACTTGGAAAGCTAAAGCAAATCTATCAAAAGTACAATCTTCAGCATAATTCTTCATGCATAAGCTAGCCCTATCCTTTCCTGTGAGAGATCCCTCTTTTTATATGGTGAAAGAGGGATGGATGAGGATATTAGGATGATCCCACTAAATCAGAGAAGCAAGTAATATCCAAACCTATAGGAGGCCACCTCATCTTCTAGAACTTTCAAGAATTTTACCTTTTTCCTTTGTTTTAACATTGTCTGACCCTAAGCACAAGAAGTTTGCAATGATGCCACAGTCCATTTTGGTGCAACATGCAACGATCAAGCATCATCACACCCCAAGCATTTAGCAGACTATGACGATCTCCTTTGATAGGGTTTTTAAGAAAATAAAGATTATTCAATTTCTTAGGGAGGAAGTCTCATTTCTTCAGTAGATTTAGGGAACAGAGGAGTAAGTCATACATATATCTTCAGTTGATCACATGGTGACCAAAATAATGTGTAACACACCCTAGGCTCCTTTATGAAAACAAATATTTCTTTCTCCACTTCTGAAAAAATGTCAGTGGCTCGGATCATACTGTCCCTTAACATCAGAAAGGGTCTTCAGAACACCATGTTTCTCATGTGTGATGGAAACACTTTTCAGCAATCATTGGATTATGAGGTCATTCCTTTCAAATGCCATAGGTTCCATAAGCACGGTCATAGGGCAGTCAAATGTTCCCTTCCCATGAAGCGTTGTTTTGCACAGAGACTGATCCAAGCTCAAAATTCCCCATATTTTTTTTCACTCGGGTTGAGGTATGGTGTCGCCTTCTTCTCAGTCAAGGGCCACGGTCAGGGAGTGGCGAGAGGTGACTACAAAAAAGTCAGATATTTTGGCCCATCAGGGGCAAAGGGACCACATTTCCTTATTGACAAAGGAGGCATTTCGACTTCATAGGGAGAGATCGTCCCTTCATTACTTGAGACCCAACTAAAAAAGGGCATTGAAGCACATTTGGGTGTGCCTCCACTCTCTCCCTTCTCTGTAAATTTCAAGTTTTTTATAGTATTTTTCCCACAATTTTTTGGACTTAAACATGTTGAAAAATCTTCCCTCCTTTCTCTTTGTTTTGGATCCACTAGAATATTTTCCCCTAGGTCCCCCCCTTTCTAGTCTTTCCTTTGGTGCTTCCTCATCCCCCCCTGACCCTTTCCCCCCTTCCCAAAGTCAAGACTCCTCTCTGCTCTCTGATTAAGAGTATTTTTTTTACAACTTGAGGTTTCGGTCAATCTCCTCTGCTCCTACTCCTTCCCTTCCTTCTGTTGTACTGGGTTTAAATCCTTCTCATGCTTCACAAAACGAGAGAGGAATAAAATACCTCTTGTCAAAACCACAATCTCGAGCATCCATGGATGTGGCAGCTGGATGTCAACTCTCTGTTTCCAGGGAAATTAAAGAAAATCATTCCCCAACAAGGTTTCCCAAATGAAAATGATCTCTTTTAATTTTCGAGGGTTGGCGAGCCCCTCAAAGAGTCTCACCCTCCAATGACTATTCGATCTTGTGCAACCTGATGTTCTTTTACTTCAGGAAACCCTCGGGAAGAGGAAGTGGTCATTCGTTTGATGGAAAAAAAATAAAAAAGTTTGGTCTTTTCTTGTATCAATTCCTATTGGTCGCTCAGGTGGGCTTTCCATGGGTTGGAATCCAAAAAATATAAATATTGAAAACTCTTAGGGTTCTCCCAAGGGACAAGGAATGAAAATTTTTGTTGAAGAGTTGAGGGATACTTTATCATCTTAAAAATCTATGGGCCTTCTCACGATCACCCCCATTTCTGGAATGATCTTCTAGAAAAATATTTCTTAAGAGATACCTTTCTCATTCTAGGCATAGATTTAAACTTTTCCATATGGGTGGTTGAATCTTGGGGACATAGGTCCCAACATGACTCCCTATCATATTTATTTGTTCACAAACTGGAAGTTGTAGGGCTAATTGATGTGAATCCTATCAGATTAGGTCCTACTTGGAGAAATAAGAGATTGGGAGAGGATTAAATTGCAAAGTGGTTGGATCAGTTCTTGATTTCCAGTTCTTTGGTGGAATAACCACTCCTTTTTAAACAATGGATGGGTACATGAGAGGGAATATGAACACTTCCCATTTTTTCTTGAACTAGCCAGAGTTTCAAAAAAATCAGCAAGTCCCTTTTAGTTTAATTTGTCCTAACTAAAAGAAGAGAGCTTCCAAAATATAGTAAAGGAAGTATGGGTTCCTTTGGATCACATATAAAGGGCAGCCATTCGATTTGCAAGGAATCTTAAAGAACTAAAAATAGCTACTAAAGACTGGGAAAAAAAGAGGAAGCAATAGATAGAAATGGACTTAATCTATATAGAGGCTAACCTTCAAACACTATATGACTCTTCCAAAGGAGGATTTGCCTCTCTAAAAAAAATATTTATTGTTGTCCCTAGAGAAAATCAGAAGGTCTCTTCTTCAAGCTAGAGAAGAAGAATGGAGACAAAAAAGGCAGGCACTTTGGTTACACAGTGGAGATGAGAATACAAAATTCTTTCAAGCCTATGCTATAACACCCTAGGTAGAGCCCCTATGAAATGTACTGATGTTTGTAGGCTGGTGAGACGAGTGTTGATAAGCGGTTAGGCCTATGTGTTATAGGCCGAAGATCCTGGATGCTAAAGCCAATAAGCTTGATTTTTTTATATGTAATTATGCAGATCCTCAATAAAAATTATACATCGTTTCATGTAGACCGACCACAAAGAAAGAGTGATGGGGGATGAAGCTCCACTAGGTAGGGAAAGGGATGGGACTGAGAGACTAGGAAAGAGGGGATAAGGTAGAGAGCTTAACCCAAGGGAATATTATAATATATTCCTGAAAATTGAAAATATTAAAGTGGGGAAAAATAAACCCAATTATCCTAAGTTCTTGGGAAAGGGAATGAATGCTAAATGGAGTGCATGCAGCTCTAGGAAGACAGGTGTAGACCTGGGAACATGCAGTTAAATATGGAGAGTAAACTCGTAGGGGGTTCACTACCCATTCTTTCATCCTTCACCTAACTCGCTTGGCCTCCATCATCGACCTATGCATCTTTCACGCACCTTTGAAACCAATAACCCGTGAAATCGATCTGTGCTTTCCCGTGAAGAAACGTGTATATGTACTTGCTAGAGCCATGTTGTGCCTTATCGAATTTTGGTTGTTGCCTTTCCCTGAGTTATATTGAACCTTGCAATTGTCCTCACTTTCTAGAATTGAGTTGAAGCTGGTTGAAGAGGTGGGTTGTCAGGCCCGTGAGCAACTCTCTCCAGGTGAGAGTGTTTGTTGAGAAGTGATTTTCTCCTAGAGAGAGTCCAACACCAGCTATGGAGCTCTGAGAATTCCGAATCTGTTTTGTTTCCGAGACCCTGAAAATGGAAGTGGAGCAATCGATGGACTTTGGAATAGTGAAGGTGCATATTCCTAGGGTGGAACAGGCATGTAGGGAATGAGATTCTGTGAGTAGTGGGTATAAGAAGGCTCTTGGAGAGAATCCTTCTAGTTGCACTGTGCAGTCTCCTGTAACCTCAACCTAGTCTAGGATTCCCTTTCCTTGGGTGGAGCTTAGTCCTAGCTTGGGGGTGGCCCATTGCTGATCGTGATGAGAAGCATGGTCTAAAGCTAGGAGGTTCGTGGAAGGTATGCACGTAGTTGGTGGATCCCAATTAAAAGATAAGTATTCATTCCTTGTTTATTCACATGCTATGTATTTATATATCTTGTTACATCTATGTTTTTTTCTGAATTACTGCATGTATGATTTTACTGTTATTTCTGCATCAGTCTGTGTATTAACATAATATGTTGTTTGTCTATGGTTTTATTTATAGGCAGATGATAATTGTTATTTCTATAAGATAGCATGGCCTGACCTGGGTGGTCGGGGGGTGTTAAAACAAATTGGTATCAAAGCTAAGAGAGACATCCTGTAGTGATGTTTCCCGGCCTGTTGGTGGCCTAGATGTGTATGATGTTTCCAAAAGAATCTTTGTGTGGCATAGCCTAGCAGATTATGGCTGGATATGCTACAAATTAGTATCATAGCTAGTTGGAAGAAGATAAGGTATTTGTGTAGCGTTTCTTGTAAGTTTTAAACCTGTGAAGTAAAGCAATGCATATAGATTCTTAAGAAAAATATAATTTAATCAATGGCTCATACACATAGTACACAGAGATTTATACCAGAAACCCTTAATTGGGAGAAAACCTGTCAACTCTTTTGTATTATTTTCACCATTCACCATACAATATATAAAATATTTTTAGGTATTTCATAGATACCAAAACCCTAATCCCTTAATTTGAGATTAATTTAGTAAACTGCTAAAAATAGAAAAAAACGCCAAAAAAAAGGGGCGTTGCCCCGAACGTTGCGTGTCACCAGGGGGGGCATACCTGACCCCCCCTATGAAGTTCCCGATGCACATGACAAATATATCACTACTAGAGGGATCGTCATACGCAGTTGTTGAATCTGACGCGCCCACACACACACATGCAAAGAATATAACACATACCCAACATTGCTCAGTAGAGGTGTAGATGGTCGAGGACATTACAAACTAGTATCAGAGACAAAGTTCAAGAACTAAGCCTAGATGGTCCAGCTAAGTGGTCATTAGAACCAAGGTTTTAGAGAGAAATTGTGCCAAGAGGTTACCTTGTTCATGTTACGAAGCTCAGGGGATTTAGCAGTATGTAAAACCACATCTGTCAAACTAGGAAAAAAAAGAACATGAGAGTTAACCTCCAAGTCCTTTTGACTTCGTGGCTTTGGAAAAGTTATGGGTTGTAGAGCAGAAGAGGTCAAAGTCCCGAAGTCTAGATTTAATCTAGACCGTTCGTCAAGAGGGAACATGTGTCAGCAGATTGGTTGTTCGGGATTTTGATGTTCAGGAGAATTAGTGTGTGTTGAGGAGAGAACTCCCAAATCCTGAAGTTCTGAAGCCCCGAAGAGCCGAAGTATTGAGTCATGATGATGTCACCTGGAGGTGACATGGACCTTCTCTATACCTCCCACATTCCCTCACCTAGAATGTTGACAACTGTACTATGTGGGCCCTGAGGTTGCATAACATAGTTAAAGGTAGGTGGGCCCACACTGGCGTTGATCATGATACATCAAGATCGATGGCTAGCAGGCATTGCAGGGGCCCAAATTGCATAGGATTTAATTTATCAGGGAGGTCTCACAATCCAAACCACGGTTTTAATAGGCTGTTACGTGTCAGCATCAGAGGAATTGCAGAATGAAAGGTGGGTTACTCCAAACCGTGGATGCATGCCCCACAATTTGAAAGGCATTAAGAGATGTGACTATTCGATATATTAATTCATGTATGGAAACCGTGGATCCTATTGGATGTGTGGCACTAGTTGCAAAGTCTAGAGACTTGACACTCCAAAATAATGGTTCATAAGGGAGCAAAAGGAAGAACTTTCAAAAGTTTCATAACGTCGAGGTGATGAGATGCAATTATGTAACCAAAGGTTACATGAAAGTGTTTAGAGATTAACGGTTCAGGGTGTTGGGGGTGTGTGGATGTGAAATCCTCCAAAGTCACGAAGATCTAAAGCTCCGAAGTCTTGGAGCTCAGATGCTTGAGGTTCCATAGTGAGTGTCATCCATAGGATGTTAGGTATTCATGCACTGTTGATACACCCTACTTTGCGAGTTCACCAATTCGACACTCCAAGAGATTTGTTGTGATGTTCTTTGAAAACCTCTAAATCTGGAGCCCAAAGTTTCAAGGCTTTGGATAAGCACCCAAATTATAAGCGATGGGTCCCAACCATGGTCACATGTGAACCAAGGGTCAAAGAAAAGGGGCTAGTGCCCAAAATTGTTTGTTTCAAAACAGAACTAGGATTATAGGTGAAATCCCGTGAGGTTCTTGACCAACCAAGACCTGGAGAAAATGGAATCTGATATTGTTTTTGTTGAATCAGATTGGTTTATTCTGGAAATTATTAAAGTCTGATATCCTGACAAAACTTGAATGAACACATTTTGCATAATTAATCGTTGACAAAACCAAACCAAATTGTTCCTTGGTGCACCAAAATGGAGGGGGCACATAATGCTTTTAGTTTAGAGAATGGAGCTAGAGGAATGGATGTCCATTTGGGAGTTCAAGGATCGAACTCCAATGGGCATGGAGAAGAGGAAGATAACGAGGGAAACATGATGAAAATCATTGAAATATTGCATAGAGATGTCCAGACTCACCGAGAAGATAACAAAAATATCATGAAAGCCAAGGAACAATAGGGAGAATTCAACACAAAGTTGATACAAAGCCTGAAAAGGATAGAAAAGAAATTGGATAAGGAGAGTGACTCCAGTAAATCAAGAAGTCATGGGTTTCCTGATGAGAAGAGGAAATCAAGGAGTGTTGGAAGACACCATCATCACTTCCAAGGGCACTCCAAGAGGAGTGCACATAGTAGTTCAAGCCCATCTCCTACCAGAAAGCATAGAAGATTTGGAGTGAATGAACTGAAGGGAGAAATGAACAAAATCAAACTGCCTATGTTTGATGGAGAGCACTAAAGGAGGAAGATGTTGAGACATGGCTTCTTGGCATGAGGAAATATTTCCAACTGAAAAATTATATCTCTCATGGAGAAGGAAGAATTGAAATATATCAAATGAAAGGAAAGGCATCCATGTGGTGGGATCAACTTCTGCAGCTGCAACACATTAAAGAGAGAAATGTTACTTGGAAGGAATTCAATAAAAAATTTGAAAATAAATACTTAACTAAGAGATACTATGACAAAAATATGAAAGAGTTATTTGAACTCAAGCTAGGTAGCATGACAATAGATGAGTATTAAAGAAGGATTCTAGAGTTGTTGAAGTATGCTCCTTTCATTAAAGATGAGTCTGTCAAAATTCATAGATATTTGAGTGAACTTCCATCTATCATAAGTGACAAGATCTAGTATGATGATCCTAAAACTATGGAAGAAACTATAAGGAGAGAAAAATGCTTATATGATCCACAAAGAGAAAAGCCCACTTTCCAGAAGGCTTGGGAGGACAAGAAGAAATTCAAGAAAGAGCAGAGGAAAAAGGGAAACAAGCCTCCCTTTTTCAGAAACAATCCTCAAGGATAACCATATTTTAGAGAGAAAATAATGGTTGAGGTAGGGGTACAAAGGTCAAGGCATAAGTCTATTCAATGTCGGGGTTGTCAGGGAGACCACAAGTATAGAGATTGTCCCCACAAAAATACAAAAATGAGAGTTTTACAAAATGTTCAACAAGAAGCAACAATGGAGGACATGGGTAGTAGAATACCAAGGATCTATGTAGCCCTAGACAACAAGCAAGATGAGTTTCAATCACACATGATTGAATTTGAAGGTATGATCAATAAACATGCCTTTACTATTTTAATTGATTCAGGGGCTAGTCATAGTTATATAAATCCTAATATGGTGGAAAGTTTTCAGTTGCCAAGAAACAAACATGAAAAATCTTGGTTAGTGTAGCTGGCTATAGGAGACAAAAGAAAATTTATTGAAATGGTCAAGTCATGTATCATGGACATAAATGGACTGAGCACAAGGGAAGATTTGAACATCTTACCTTTAGGTTCCTATGACTGTCTAATTGGTATGGATTGGTTGGACCAACACCATGCCATTTTAGACTTCCAAAACAATGCATTCACTTGCTTGGATGAGGAAGGAAATCAAAGAATAGTCCAAGGAATTCCTAGAGCATTTTCTATCAGATAAATCTCAGCAATGCAGATGAAGAAGTTCTACATGAAAGGCTGTCAAATATTTGCATCCCATATGGAGGAAGCATCTAGGAATAAAGTACCAAATATTAAGGATCATGCAGTCCTGGAAAATTTTGAAGATGTGTTCAAGGAGGTACAAGGACTACCTCCGAAGAGAGATATTTATTTCTCCATAAACCTGAGGCCTGGAGCAACTCTAGTGTCAAAAACTCCTTACAGAAAGAGTACATCAGAGCTGAAGGAGTTTCAAATGGAGATTGAAGAGATTCTAAAGAAGGGGTATATACACCCAAGTGTATCACCTTGGGGTGCCTCAGTCTTGTTTGTGAAGAAGAAATATGGGACAATGAGATTCTACATTGATTTCAGACAGTTGAACAAAGTGACTATAAAGAACAAGTATCCCTTACCAAGGATTGATGATATTTTTGGTCAATTGAAGGATGCCAAGATAATTAAAAAAATAGATATCAAGTAAGGGTACCATCAGGTAAGGATAAAGGATCAAGACATCAACAAGACTGCCTTCAGAACAATGCATGGTCATTATGATTTCACAGTGGTGCCATTTGGTTTATCAAATGCACCCATTGTTTTCTTGTGCCTAATGAATGGTGTATTCAGAGAATATCTAGACAAGTTTGTCATAGTCTTTTTGGATGATATCCTAGTTTATTACAAGTCGAAGGAAGAGCATGAACATCATTTGAGGATGGTGTTACAAGTTCTAAGAGAGCATCAACTGTATGCCAAATTGAGCAAGTTCTCATTTTATCAAAAGCAGATTCATTATTTGGGACATATCATTTCAGAGGATGGGATAGAAGTGGACCCTGAGAAGATAGAGGCCATTAGAGGATGGTAAACACCTAAGAATGTGATAGAAGAAAGATCATTTATGGGTATAGCTATCTATTACAGGAGGTTCATTGCAGGGTTCTCCAAAATAGCTCACCCCATCACTTCCTTGTAAAGGAATGGGAAGAAATTTCAATGGATAAAAGAATGTGAGAGAAGCTTCCCTCAATTGAAGCAACTATTCACCAGTGCTCCAATTCTGAAGATTGCAGATCCAAATGAGGACTTCAT
Organism: Picea glauca; assembly: GCA_000966675.3. NCBI lineage: Eukaryota > Viridiplantae > Streptophyta > Pinopsida > Pinales > Pinaceae > Picea > Picea glauca. The sequence continues at coordinate 776,191 of JZKD02S0213650.1, read as the reverse complement.
GGTTTTGATTGATGCATGTAAGGAAGGAATAGGAGGAGTCCTTAGCCATAATGGGTTTGTAATATGTTATGAGTCTAGAAAATTTAAAGAGCGTGAAAGGCTGTATGCCACTCATGATTTGGAGTTAGCATCCATTGTACATGCTCCAAAGAAATGGATACATTACCTCATGGGAAAGAGGTTTGAACTCAGGACACACCATCATAGTCTGAAGTATTTGTTTGATCAGCCAACCTTGAATGAAGTAGATGGCTGGAATTCCTTTGTAAGTGTGAATTTGATATCAATCATATCAAAGGAAAGGAGAACAAAGTGGTTGATTCACTCAACAGAAGAATGCATGAAATACATGCTATAACCATTAGCATGTATCAAACTAATATTAAAGGAAGAGTTTTGAAAGATCCAAATGCAGATTTGTAGTACATGGAATTAGTAACAAAGCTATAGCAAGGTAAGATGCTACAAAAAGTGGAGCCCATTTCAAGAACTTTATGAAAGAAAGTGAAACACCCCAGTAAGCTGGAATAACCCAGCTGATAGGACAATGGTTGGGCCAGAGTTGCTCAAGGAAATGGAAGAGAAAATGCTAAAGATTAAGAAGAATTTGAAGGTTTCCCAAGACAGGCAGAAAAGTTACAATGATAAGAATAGAAACCACAAGGATTTTAAAGTGGGTGATCTTGTTCTCGTAAAAGTAAAAACCAACAGAAGTTCCCTGAAGTTGGGAAACTGTTCCAAGTTGGAAACCAGATATTGTGGACCATTTTAAATCCTAAAAAGGATTGGACCATTTGCTTATATGCTTGCATTGCCTGCATCCATGATTGTTCATAATGTATTTCATGTTTCATTTCTCAAGAAGTGTTTACCTAATACTAATCATGTCATTGATTGGAATGTGATTCAGGTAGAGAAAGAAGGCGCCTTTCAAGTGCATCCGGTGCGCATATTGGACAACAAGAGAAAGAAGATATGGAATCGATCCATAGAGATTATAAAGGTCTAGTGAACCTGGTACGGTCCCGAGGACGTGACATGTGAGAATGAGGATGCTATGCAGGCAGAGTACCCACATATTTTTGAATATTTTGAAAATCTTACTGATATTATGTAAATGAGTTGCACTGAGGACAATGAAAAAATAAGGGGAGGGGATTGTAATACCCCAGATAGAGCCCTTTTGAAATGTATTGATGTTTGTAGGCTAGTGAACTGAGTGTTGATAAGCTAGTAGGATTATGTGTTATAGGTCAAAGATCCTGGATGCTAAAGATAATAAGCTTGATTTTTGTATATGTTATTATGCAGATCCTTAATAAAAATTATACATCATTGCGTGTAGACCGACCATGAAGAAAGAGTGATGGGGGATGAAGATCCACTAGGTAAGGAAAGGGATGGGATTGAGAGGCTATGAAAGAGGGGCTAATGTAGAGGGATTAACCCAAGGGAATATTATAATATATTCCTAAAAAATGAAAATATTAAAGTGGGGAAAAATAAACCAAGTTATCCTAGGTTCCTGGGAAAGGGAACAAATGCTAAATGGAGTGCATGCAAATCCAGGAATACAGGTGTCAACCTAGGCACATGTAGTTAAATATGGAGAGTCAGCTCATTGGGGGGGTTCACTCCCCATTCTCCCATCCTTCGCCTAACTTTTTTTCCCTCCATCATTGACCCCTGCATCTTTCATGCACCTCTGAAACCAGTAACCCGTGAAGCCAATCTATGTTTTCATGTGAAGCACAATGAATGTGTACTTTCCAGAGCCATGTTTTTCCTTGTGAAAATGTGGTTGTTGCCTTTCCCTGAGCTATATTTAACCTTGGAATTGTCCTCACTTGCTGAAATTGAGTTGAAGCTGGTTGAAGAGGAAGGTTGTCAAGACTGTGAGCAACTCTCTCTAGGTGAGAGAGTTTGTTGGGAAGTGATTTTCTCCTAGAGAGAGTCCAACACCAGCTACGAAGCTCTGAGAATTCTTGATCCGACCTGTTGTCGAGACCCTGAAAAGGGAAGTGGAGAAGTCGATGGATTATGGAACAATGAAGGTGCATATTCCCAGGGTGGAACATGCATGTGGTGAATGGGAGTCCGTGAGTAGTGGGTGTAAGAAGGCTCTTGGAGAGAATCCTTCCAATTGCACTGTGTAGTCTCCTGTAACCTCAGCCTAGTCTAGTATTCCCTTGTCCTGGGCAAAGCTTAGTCCCAGCTCGGGGGTGACCCACTGCTAAGCATGATGAGCAGTGTAGTCTAAGGCTGGTAGGTTTGTGGAAGGTTTGCACATAATTGGTAGATATCAATTAAAAGATAAGTATACATTTCATGTTCATTCTCATGCTATGTATTTATATATGTTGTTACATCTATGGTTTTGTCTGAATTACTGCATGTATGGTTTTACTATTATTTTTTCATTAGTCTATGTATTAACAAAATGTGTTGTTTGTCTATGGTTTTATTTATAGGTAGATGATAATTTTTATTTATGCGAGAGAGCATGGATTGGCCTGGGTGGTTGGGGGGTGTTAAAACAAATTAGTATCAGAGCTGAGAGATATTTCATGTTGTGATGTTGCCTAGCGTGTTGGTGGCTTGGATGTGTATGATGTTTCTGTAAGAATCTTTATGTGGCATAGCCCAACAAGTTATGGCTAGGTATGCTACAAATTGTCATCGGAGCTATTTGGAAGAAGATAAGGTATTTGGGTAGCATTGCTAGACAGAGGTGTAGATGGTCGGGGACATTACATATGCAAAATGTAGGAACATGAAAAATATTATATGGGGTATCAAAGATCAGTCGGGAAGACTCCAAACCTATTTTGAAGATATGGAAAGATTGGGATCGTCAAATTTCAAATCTCAGTACTCTGCTGACAATAGAGTCTCCATTGATGTAGTAATACATATGGCCCTTATGTTCCCAAGATTCGTTGAAGAGGAGGAGAATGAAGAACTTATGGTAGAATTTTCATAAGCAGAATTAAAAGAATTTCTTCATAGTTTTGAAAAAGAAAACATTCCCGGACTAGATGGTTGGTCTATGGACTTATTTGTTCGTCTATATGACTTCTTTAGTTTGGACCTCCTCAGAGTCATTGAAGAATATAGAATCAATGGTTTCATTCACCCCTCTTTCAATGCTAAATTCATAGCCTTAATCCCTAAGCAAGATGCCCCTGATAGTCTAGATGATTATTGATCCATCTCTTTATGCAATTGTATATATATAATTATTGATAAAATAATAAGAAAAAGAATAAAAGGAATCCTCTCTAAATCAATTTATCAATAACAATTTGGTTTCTTGGAGGGAAGACAAATTTATGAAGCAATCAATGTAGCATAGGAAGTCATGCACAACATAAAGACCCAGAAGAAAAAAGGGGCAGTTTTGAAGATAGACCTCTCAAAGGCTTATGATCGGGTCAATTGGATTTACATGAGACTACTTCTTACTCATTTGGGTTTTGGTATTCCTTTTATAAATTGGATCGTGAGTTGCACCACCATGATCTCTTTTGCAGTTCTCTGAAATGGAGCAACCACTCCTTTCTTTCAGGACGAGCGGGGACTACGTCAGGGATTCCCTTTATCCCCTCTTCTTTTCCTACTAGTGGTAGAAGGTTTAAGTAGGGCTCTTTTGGAAGCCAAGATATTCATATCCTTCTTAGGTATTCCCCTTTCCCACCTTCTTTCCCTCACTCACTTGTTGTTTGTTGATGATGTTCTTAGTTTTCTACAATAGCCTAAGGGGAGATGCTAAAAAATTACACTCCACCCTAGAACTGTTCAGTCGAACTACATGCATGCTTATAAACAACTCTAAATCTATTCTCTCCACTCACCTAATGGACCCAGAAGAAATTCATTTTTACAAAGGTTTTTTTTCTTATCTAGAAAAACCATTGGATGAAGGATTAAAATATCTATGTTTTCATCTAAAATCAAACTCTTACTCCAAAGAAGATTGGAATTGGTTACTATCAAATCTTGAAAAAAGGTTAAAATCTTGGAGTTTCAGGTGGCTATCTAGAGCATGCTGGTTAATCTTGGTTAAATCAATACTTGAGTCCATATCAGTCTATCGGTTATCTATGGCTTGGATCACAAAATGAATGCTAGAAAAAATAAGGAAATTATGTTTCAAATTTCTTTGGGGAGGCCAGAAGGAAAGTTTTTTGATTCCTTGGATCAAAAGAAATTCCCTGGCCCTCCCAAAGATTATTGGTGGATGGAGTCTAAAACATATTCACTGCTTCTCCATAGCTCTAGCTGCAAAGAGAGGGTGGAGACTTATCTCTTCCAACAACCTATGGTCAAATGTCATCCAACAAAAATACATCATTCCATCTTCACTAGAGGATTGGATAATAAACTCAGAAAAAAGTCACCAAACTGGTTCCATAATGTGGAAAGATTTGGTAAAATATTTTGAGTTTATAGGTCAGGGTCTGGCCAAAAGATTGGTAGGGGGAACTCCCTCAAGGTGGGAATGGATCCATGGGTTGGTGCAACTGGACAACATTTACTTCCCCAAAACCTAACAGATAGAATTCACGAGAGAGGCATCTCTCATCTAATTCAGATTGTGGAAGAACAACACTCTTCAATCTGGATCCAAGGTTGGAAAGATGCACAAGCTTTGAATTTGGAGGAACCCTTCATTGCACCTTGGAATGAGTTTATCAAGGCACTTAAGTTAAGCCATATCATAATAAAATATTAGGGGGATGAACTCATATGGAATCACAATCCCTTTGGGGTAGACTCTCCAAAAGAGGATTGTTATTATCTATCATCTGCACGAATCCAATAAGTTTCTGATTAGTGGTGGAAGGGGATTTGGAAAGAAAAATTCCCTCTAAATGCTAGATTTTTCATTTGGTGTCTACTAAAGAAGAAGTTCCCCACATGGGATAGGATGAAGCTAAGGGGTCTAGAAGGGTCAGGTCGGTGCTCCCTTTGTAAGGGAGAGGAGGAAAATTATTTTCAACTTTTTCTGAGATGCCTTTTTTATATCCAATCTTGGTGAATTTTCTCCTCAGTAATGGGTTCTTCTTGCTCAAGGAACTTCCATAAAAGAAGCCTGGAATTCATGGTTTCAAAATCCTAGGAACAAAAGGATTAAGGCACTACCCCTTCTCATCACTTGGGGAATTTGGATTGCCAGAAACTCTGTTATTTTCAAGGAAAACGACTCCCTTATAGATATTATTGTAGCCAAAAGTATTTTTGTCTTAGCACATTTTCCTCAAGAGAAAGTTTTACCTTCCCCTAAACATGTCATGGAAGAAAGAATAAACCAGACTAGACCTTGGAATTTTTTCGATGGGCCTTCCAAATACCTCGGAGTCCACTGTGGGGGTGAGGGAGTCCTCCATCTTTCTTCAACTCATTTTTATAATATAACATGGGGATTGGGGCAGGGATCAAATAATTATGCAGAACTTATGGCTTTAAATTTTCTTCCCTCTTTTGTTGGGGAAAAGGGGATAACAGAACTTCAGATCTTCAGGGATTCTTTGGTGATCATCAACTGGATGAGGAAAACACAAAGATGACACAACATTTTTCTTGCTTCTCTTCTTGAAGAAGTCTTTTTAATTATAAAGATATTTACAAAATTGTCTTTCACCCATGTCTAAATGGAAAGAAATGGAGCAACAAACTCCTTATCTAAAGAGGGCACTTCTATGCCCCATGGGTAGTGACACATCTTAGAGTGATGGATGGTCAGAGAGAGTAACTTTATCATAGGCCCTTTATTGAGCAAAGGGTTAAGCGGGACTAAAATGCTTTAACAAAATATTTATTCCTTTTTTGTATATTGTTTAAAGTCTCTCAAAGAGAAAGATAAGTGCATCAATATTTTTGGAAAACGTGAACATTAAACACATATCGGTTTCCTTTTTTCTCTTCCTCCTTAAGGGGTAGTTCATTATGTGGTTACAAGATATGACATCAAGCCTCTTGGTTTTGTTCGTAATGTATAACAGTCAACGTATATATTTTACTGATCTATGTATCATGACAAATAGGTTTCAACTTTTATAAAAACTTTTTGGGACAAAATGCATATTCTCACATGCATATTACTATTTGTAAATTTTGATTTATGATTATAATTTATGCTTTTTCCTTTGAAAAAAAAATAAGGATAACCAATTTGAAAGAAAAATAAAATAATAAGAATAATATTAGATACATCTAACTCTCTCTATATATAGGGATTAAATATCAAGGAAATATATTTAATAATTAAATATCAAGGAAAACAAATTCAAAGAGATTAAAAAGTGAAAGATAGTGAAAATGTTAAAAATATCTATATAGAATTAAAAATGAGAAAATAAATAAAGGAAATAAAAAAATGAGAAAGAAAATACTCATATAAAAGAGAAAGATGTTAAGGGAAAATTAAGGAGAAGGAAAAACCAAAACCAAAACAAAGGAGTGGTTAATATAGCTTGACTTTAATGTAGGGATCCAATTCTCATTGATCTTTCAACAATTTTCTCTATTGATATTATTAGGACACTTTTCTATTTCAATTATTCCCTAAATACTTTTTTATGGTAGTGATCTAGTTTGGTGAGAATACTAGCATCCTTTATGCAAATCTAGTGCTTTGTGTATGGACCCTTAACCAAATTATGGTACATAGGTTTGTAAATGAAATTTCTATTGATTAAATTAGAGTTAGATTTTCCATGAGTGACTTTTATCTTGTTCATTGATTGAACTAAATTATGATCAACATCTTTCTGGAGAGATTTTGTAGTGTTGGAACTAGAATTGCAATGAGTTTGTTAATCATTCATTCTTAATCAAATTATGGTGCACATGTTTGTAAATAGATTTGTAATGCTTAAATCAAAGTTATATTTCCATAAGAAACTTTGATCATATCCATTAATTCAATTATATTATAGTTAATAACTTATTCATTCTTATCATTTTTATGGATAAATTTTGTAGGAATGAAATTAGAGATGAAATGAAATGAATAATGTTTTTGAAAAGTCATAATTATAAGATGTAAATATTAAAAATGATGTTTGATATTTATTTTATTAATTTAATTTTCATTTATACTAACTAACATTTTAAAAGAGAAATTAAATAAATTCACACAAAAAAAGAATATTAAATTTACTAACATTTTAAAAGAGAAATTAAATAAATTCACATTAAAAAAAAAATTAAATTGTTGATTCCAATTTCTACTAATTTTTTGCTTTATGTAATTTTATTTGATTACAGAATTTTCTTGCAAATTAATTATAACATTATTTATTGCAATTCCATGTGTCACCCCTGAAGTGTTGCCATGTGTCACTTTCTTATTTTCCCTATACTTTGACCTTTGACTTGGTTGATTGGAACTTTGACCGCTAATAACTTTTGCATACGAGCTTCGTTTGATGAATCGTTTGTGTTATTGGAATGCCGATGAAAATCTCTATGTTTTGATAGTGTTTTCAAGAGATTTTAGGACACTTGATGTTTGATAATTTATGAACCATTCTAGACCTCTATGAATGTTTCAGATTTTTCTAGACCTCTGTGATCATTCATGTATCCTCCTGGATTATTCGTTGGAAGAATCCATCAGAGAGAGCATGAAAATATCACACCGACAACGGAGAATATTTGGGGAATATCATATTGATGACAAACAATTTGGGTTGTATTTCATGTGGATGGGGGAAATACTTTATTGTTTTTAAATTTGTTTTTAGTAATTTCTAATTTCACGTGGTGGGGGGGGGATATTTTATTATTTTTAATTTACTTCTAGTATTTTTTTGTTTTCACATAGGTTTAAGGGTAATTTAATTAATTTTATTCTACGTAGGTTAGTTTAATTAATTTCTTATTTTATCTCTTTTATTTTATTTTCGTAATTTTTAGGATTAAAATTAGCCAAAATTACATTACAATCCATAGGTCCTATGCCTTCCTTAGGTTCTTATTAAATTATCTAATGGTGATAAAACCATTTAAACCACTAAATATTGAATTCTCTTATGCATGTGGGATTTTTATTTTAAGGTTAAGGATGAACGACCCAGATTCACCCACATGCATGATCAAGGGTTGTTGAGCATCGTTTTCCAAATGAGCATATATTGGGATACATGTGTCAGAATTGAGCTTATGATACCTTGTTGGAAATGTATCGAGACAAAAAATGCACTGTAAGAAGGATTCAGACTGAAACAATAATGAAAACCTCAAAAATCACATAAAACAACATGCCACGAATTTGGGAGGAAAAATAACTGTGCAAACTTTAGACGACCATATCTACGGCTACAGGAAATGAAATCAAGCCTGAGATATCTTGTCGGAAATATGTAAGAGAGAATAACAATATGGAATAGTAAATATTTATAGATTGAAGGTGGAAATTCTCAGAAAATGAAAAACAAAAAAGAGGCCCAAATTTAATTGAAGAATGAAATGTGGAGTATTTAAGCAATCACAACTCAATCTATAGGAGTCAGAATTGGACCTGCAAGATAATGATGGAAGGTTGAGATAGAGGAGAATAATATATGATATTAATCAGTAAGCTAACAACAAGGACACCTATAATAACTCGAGGAACAAAAGACGACACCAACAAGAAGAGTTAATAATATTTGTAAATGAATATCATTTAGGAACTTCCCGAGGGCGAGAATAGCCACTCAGGAGTCTCTTCAATTTCTATTTGTAACACTCACATTTTTATTTTAAAAAATATTAAATAAATTCGAAATGTAAAATGACAAAGTAAAGGGAAAATGAAGTGAACTTCACTTGAGTTGAAGAGTCTCTCTTGTATTATAAAAGAGAGCTCACTGAATGTAAGGGGGGACTTTTACTCATTGTATAGACTGGTAATACTCTTATTTATTTATTTGTGAAGAGAAAAAGCCATTTTTGAAGTCATAACTATTTTCAAATTCTCATGGGACTACTTTACACATGTATTTGTTGTTTAAGTTTTTTGGGTGCTAACCATATGAACTATTTATGTTCTTAGTATTTATGATTCTTATGCTATTGTGATTTCAAATTAATACAAAGACGATGTTATAGGTTTACTCTTCAACTACGTGAGATGATATCTGAAATATTAATGTATTAACTTATTCTTAGTTTCCATGAACTATTTCTATTGTCAGAATACCAATTTAAATTGAATATAAAGTGAAATAAAACTAATATAAACTAACTAATTTAAACCTATCCCATAGGAGAAAAACTAATAAATGAGCACAGGATTGGAAACACTACACCAAAAAAGAGTAGGTCTAATTGGGACCTTCCATAGAGCATTTTCCCTTACCTATTTGATAGACCATTTGGATCCGTTAATGGAAATGGCACTAGAAGGAGGGTCAGATGACAAGCTGATCCTATGGAGTCATTCATGTTAATTATTTTAATTTATCAATGGATCCATCCCTGTTGGGCATTCTCATTTGGTTCACACATGTGCGCATACTGTCCTTCTTAATGCTGGGGAGTTTTAGACCCAGGGTTCGTCAAGAGTTGTCCAACAAAACCCCAAAGCATCAACATATCAATATTCGACCAAGGCCAAGGAATGTCTCAGTTGAGATGTAGAGACGATCACAAAGACCATAAGGTCTTGTGACAGGGATGGAGGATAAACACATGAAACATTACTTCAACTGACATCCAAGTAACCTAGGTCTAATAATCTATTTACAACCAAGAATTAACAATATACAAACATAGGTTCAACTCATTCATAACAAACACGAATTATATCAGAACTCCCATGTCTTTATTACTGGAAGTATTCCATCATATCAAAGATATACAACTACCTTTGACAACCACTGAACTTCATATAATTACTATATAAAACAATGGTAACATAACATAATGCACCATGTTCCTTGTATTAGGACTCAAACATATCAAATACATAGGAATACATTCAAAATATCATAGTATTATAGTAGGCTCAGAGTGAGATCAATACTGGTATCTAAGCTAACTCAAAACTCTCAGACTAACCAGATATACAATTGACCAAATAACCAACCAAATAACTCTCATTCTAAGCTTAGAGCTCCTTTTTATAGATTTCATTGTTGGGGATCCCTATCTCCTTCTACTCTACTCCAATCACTTGTCTGATCCAACTTCCTTGCGCACTTTTGGTTCCTGCCAACACTCACGCAGACTCTTTATATCATGGGAAATCTTAATTTCCTCACAAACGCATCTTCTAACCACCCCATGTATTCTTTTGTTGTTGTCAATAATCATTAAGGGATATTTCCCAATGATTCCTTTCTTGATTTCGACGGACATCTTATTGTATTTTGATGCAACTGGAAAAACTCAGATCGACACACACTTGGTAGTATTTACACTTGGTGCACTACTGACAAAAATCTATCTGATGTAAACTTTATGGAATTCCTTGTGCATTTCCTTAGGTGCACGCAAAGCTATGGAATGAGTGTGCACAACTTCATTTGTGCACATGTGAAAAACTAAACCCAAAACTTTGGGTGCTAATAGGATTGGCATGTTTTGCTTCATTTTGGCATGTTTTGTGGTAAGGCAGAGACTTACACTGATTATTTCAGTAACTTCCTCTTTTACTCAGGATCGAGGAAATCATCCTTTTTCCAACAGTGTTAATGAGTCTTTAGTTCCTGAATTAGCTGTAGTGAATGTGTGAGGAGGACCTATCACTTCGACTGTTAATATTTCCAATCTGTGGCCATCGTCATATCTTGAAAAGTAGTGATGATATAGGCGATATAACCCATATGCAGATTTACGCGCCATAGGTGCAACACATGGCTCAATGCACCTCGATGGGAGTTGATTCACGACTTAAAGGAGTGGAGTGGCCCCAAGCAGGTCACCACTTACCCGCATCCATGCATGACCGGTTAGTTTCCAAACTAGAAGGAGGAGAGTAGATGTAGTGGGCTATGGTATGATCTATTGGATAACCAATGCTTCAACAACTGTGCTATATTCATTTGCTTTCTCAATGGGGTTAGGGAACATATGTGTAGGAAATAGATCATCGTAAGCTAATGAAGTTCACATGTGCTTCCCAACATAAAATTAGGGAATTGAGGACATGTGGTGTTTCTTGGGGAAGAACGAAGAGAATTCATATAGTGGCCATGCACATTGTGCCTTTGTTTTGTGATCCAACACCTTTCAAAGGGACATGTGTATTGACATATGTTGACATCTGGTTGAAATATTTCGTGCATATATGCTTCGAGAGCTGCTCATTCGTGGTATGATTCTTGATGTGCAACCCACCAGCATGTGAGAATCCCTATCAATAGTGAGTCATGTGTGTGAGTTCGTTGATACTCGTGAATGTGTTGTATTCATGTAATTAATTTTTCCACCGGCTTTGACCCATCATACTGATAGGAGCCAACGACTTCCATGTGCTCTTTTGTCGATATACGTGCACATATCCACGTGGACACCTCATAGAGATTTTTATTCCATCAATATAGGGAATCCTAAGAATCTACATCATAATATTTGAGACTCCTCCAACTTATTTCACCATCTGCGGTGGGGTTGTTGTAGTCCTCCCTATGCCTCTTGACCTTGTAAATATTTTCAATGCATGAGTGTCATCCATCATCATCTACAATCTCATTGTAGTGGTCACCCTCATATGAGTCTAGTGGTGTGACCACGCGTAAGGTGTTAGTTTCAAAGGACATATGCCTCTTCTTCAAGTTTAACACCACATTATTTTCAAAGACCCAGTCAATTCCCAACGATGCAGGGTAGGGATCAAACTCATCCATGATCTAGATAACTGCAAAATCGGCTTTTGTTTTCACTCCTTCATTGTTTAATTCTAGTTTCTCTCGCCATTCTATGGGATATATATTGTATTGATTGGCTAACCAGAGCTGCATGGGCCACCAAACCATTTTAGGCATACCCATCACTTCCCAAGACTTCTTGGGTAAAATGTTTACATCAGATCCTAGATCCAACATGACTCCATCCATGTCGTACCCACTAATATCTGTTGTCATCTTAAAATCTCAGCTAGTGAACTTTTCTTGTTGACTTGGTATACATCCCTTTATGGAAATGGAGTCGATATGGTGGTCTCCTCTCCTTGTTCTTTCATGCAAGAAGTTAACATCTGGGTCAAATTACTTGCAACTTTTGGATCTTTAAGAAAGCACAAACAATAATGTAAGAAGGAATTGACTTGATCTTTGACTCCTACCATGCGACCTAGGTTGCACAGGGCCTTTGCATGCACTGTGCATTGCAACTCCTCCCTACACTATTCTTCATAATCATTTTTCTCAACATGTCACAGCGCAGTCTTTCTATGTGCTTCTTCTATCGATCTTTGGGTTGCGTGATGTATTTCCTCATGTATGTGATCCTCCTCCAAATATCTTTGCATCGTGCGCTGCAATTCTTCACGTGCGTTCTTCTTCCAGTCACCTTTGCATCGCTCACTGCACCTCTTTAAATATCCATGCTTCCTATAGTGACCTTTTCATCTCCCTTTACACTTTCTCTCAGATTTGTGCCTCTTTAAGGGACCTCTAATTCACACGTTATAGCTCCTTGCACACTCTTTATTCTTCAAGGGGTCTCTACACATCATGCAAAAACTTATTCTATTGAGTAGCATCAAACTTAAGAGGGGGTTGGGGTGCCTTCCTGATCTTTACATCTGGTCGTTGACCCAAGCCTTCACCATGCTCGAAGTCTTCCCCTCTCTTCGTCGCTCTGTGGGTTACTACCCTAATGTATGCTTCCCCACTCTTCTTCTTGATTTTGCGTGGCTTGGAATACACCATATTATAGATGGTATTATTTCCATACCACTTCTTCAGTAAGTCAGGACAATCCTCGGTTACATGCTCAGGATTATAAAAATATGTGCAAGGCATGCGTGACTTAGTGCAAAATCGAGAGACATGACCAATCTCACCGCAATTGAAACATGTGGGGGGTATACTTCCTCCTCCACCATATCCACGGCTATGAACACATCCATATCCACCTCAGGGTGCTCCTTGATATCTGCCTCTGTTGATGCCACTGCACTCACTACCCTTTTTCTCCTCCTGTACCCAGAATGTATCTTGGGTGTTATATTGAATTAAGTGGAGGGAGTAGCAACTATTGACATCATGACCGACGAATTTACAGAACTCATAGAATGGGGTGTGAGACTTTTTTTGAAATTATATAATATGGGACAATGGTGTGGCATATGGCCCCACTATCTGCATATTTCACACCATTCCATCTGTCTAGATGAAAACGGACTCAATGCGCTTGTCACCACATAATTCAGAAGGATCGTGCACTAATATCAATGTTTCCCCTCAGATCGACATGTAGTACACCATACATCCTCATTCAAGACCTTAGCCTTGGCCATATATTGCAACTGTAATTTTAGGTTGGCCAGTTGTGACTGAACCTACGCCAACCCATTCGATCTCTCTCCGCCTCTAGGAATAGCTTCCAAGTGCATCATGATATTGACTGCCTCAGCCTGAGCCATCACCTTTTTCTCAATGAGAAAGACTCAGATATGGGGGAGAAACCCCACAATGAACTATTCTCTATGCTACATGTCTTGGATTTGGAATGTTAGCCTATCAAACAAGATTTTGAATCGTTGGTCATAATCCCATACAATTTCTCCTTATTTCTACTTGATCTCCTTCATTTATGTAATGCATTGGAATTCTAACTTTTCTTTTTGAAACTACCAAAGAATATCTTGCTTGATCTCAACCAGGGACCTCGCTTGTCCCACTAGTGTAGTAGTCTTGTACTTCATGTACCATATCAGGTCCTTATCCTTGAACATAGTCTCTAGTTGCATGATCGTAGTCACATCATCTATAATTCTCCTTACAAATTAGATTACTTCACATGTGAAACAATGTTTCTCTGCATCGTCCTTACCCATTCCATGGAACATAGGAAACTTCAATGTACTATCTTGATTTTCCATCTTTTAACTAGAACTACTTCCGCTTCTTTGACTACTATTGGACGGATCTTTCCAAACCATTATCACTTGGGGTAAAGTATTGTTGAATTAACCTTCTTCTTCACTTATCTCATCACTTCTTTCTCCTTCTTCTCTTTCTTTGATTCCAATCTCTCGACCAACTGCTATGTTTTCTTATTGATTAAAAATGCACAAGGGGGCTAGTACAAAGGGGGGGGGGTAAGAATATTCTCTTCTAAAACTTCTCGTGAGGTGACCCAAAGAGATATATACTTGTATCTGCGCAACACAATATATTAACATTAACTCATCTCCCCCACCACTAGGGGAGCCTCCATCTTCCTTTTCTTATGGCGCACCATGAATCTATGTCTTCTCTTCCTTACATGACTACACACCACAAACATGCACTCCTTTTGTTGGGTCGATCCATGCACTACCATTGTGCCCCTCATCTCTTGATATGATATGCACATTTCCAATTTGCACGGAATCTCTCTCTCCACTCAACACACAACTTCTCTGTGTTCCATCCTCTCTCCTGCTCAGTGTAATACCACTATGTTGAGTTTCAAATTGTCTTTAGATTGGCACCTCACTTTACTGCATGACAACTTATCTTCTTTTCAACGTGTAACTGTGCAATGCTTCCTCCTCTGGTTCTATTGACACACCACAAATTTGTGCCTGCGTACCACACACGTGCACTCTTGTCTCTCTTAAGGTTGTGACATACCACAACAACCAAAGGGTATAGGATTCATCACCTAGGCTCTCATTACCACTACTATCACTACTAGTATCTTTGATTCCAAGCCTCTTCACATGCCTTTCCTCACCTATTCTCCACTTTGGCACAAAATCCTCTCCCACACCACTACTTGGTGTGAGTTTTCTCTTCATCATCAATCTAACACCTTGATTCACACCCTTGGATAACTCTTCTCTACTATTCTACTCATATTTCTCTCTCATCTCAACTCTTCTTGCGTATCTATCGACTATTTTTCTCAACTTCTCTTATGAGTTCATTCCAGTCCTCACCTCATCTCAACAACTTCTTATATCATCCTCAATGGATCCATATTCTATATATTTTTACCCCACCTTTTCCAACCCCCCCAACACTAGGGGGTTTACTCGATCATTCTATCAAGTTCCATGCACATCATTCTTCTTTCCATGAACAACATCTTGATCCAAAGTGGAATTTCTTCTAGCGTCCGCTTCCTTGGACCTTGTTCAAAATTTATTTTATCCTTTCTGAAAGAATCACTCTATTCTATAAAAAAATCAATAATGTATCCTTCCTTCACTAGAGCAAACCAAAAATCAATAGGTTGAGCCCACTTTTTATCTAGCACCTTCAATCTATCTAGCTTATCTTGATCCCAAACTATTGGCTCCATTGGTAACATAATCGAGTTCACTTCAACTTGTCTCTTTAACCATTCATGCAACATACATGGAAATTCCATGAAGAGGAGCTCATGCATATCCAAATAAAGATATTTTCCTTTCCATTCCTTTGCGTTCACCCACAATCCTTACGTCTCTCATAGGGAAAAAATGTCCTCTTTATCTTCTATATTGTCTTGAATCGCTTCCTAAGAGGGATCCCAACTCATTTGTATTTTCCTCCATAGATCTCAACAAGACTTCAGGTCCCGGCAACAGAACCATTTGTTTGGAGTTCGCCTTCATCCCATGCTTGCACGTGTACCATCCTTCTTAATGACGGGGATTTTTATACCTAGGGTTCATCCAAAGTTTTCCAAAAAAAACCCAAATCATTGGCATATCAATCCTTGGGAAAGGCCAAGGAAGGTATCCCCGGAGATGCAGAGAGGATCACAAAGACCATAAGGTCTTATGACAAGGATGAAGGATTCAACACACATAAAATTACTGCAATTGAAATCCATGTAACTCAGGTTTGATAATCTATTTAGGACTAATAATTAAACCTATACACACACCATTTCAAATCATTCATAATAGACACATATTATATCATAAATTCCATGTCTTTATTATTGGAAGTGTTCCATCATATCAAATATATATAGTGCGTTGAACAACTTCCTATGATAACTGCCGAACTTCATATCATTACTATATAAAATAGTGGAAATACAACATAATGCACCATGCTCTTTGCATTAGGACTTAGGACTTAGCATGCTACTGACAAAACCAAGTCCAATGCACACTTTATGGCATTCCTTGCGCATTTCCTTAGGTGTGCACAAAACTATGGAATGAGCATTCACAACTTTGTTTCTGCATGCACGCAAAACTAAACCCAAAACTTTGGGTGCCAACAATCCCATATCCCTTTATGGATATGTTTTTCTAATATTGTATCTCTTAAAACTCCTAGAACTATTTAACATTTCTTGTCGTAACTTAAATTTAATGGCGAGGGTGAAACCTATGCATCTGAACATGCTTTCAAATTATGAAAATTTTGTTCTTCTCAAAATATTACTAATGGAAGTGTCATTTGTCGCATGTTCACTCTCACTCTCACAGGCCGAGTCAAGATATGGTGTGAGACTTTGTCAGCTGTCTCTACTCACATATGGGAGCAATTTATTTGTAATTTTTGGCATGATTTTGAGAATTATGATTATGATGATTTGTGTGCAGAGATATCAGAGCTTAAGAATAATGAAGATGAATCTCTTAAATATGTTCTTCTTAGATTCATGCATCTTTGCTATAGATTTCCTTTAGATGATAGGCTACCCTCTACCAATGATTTGATTTTCTATTTAGTTTCTCTTACTAATGAAACATATGATCCAATGGATGAAAAATATAAATCATGTCTCAATGTACCTTTACATGCTGATTTGGATTCATGTGAAAATGTTGAAAACTCTAATGGTTTAGTTGGAATCCATATGTTTGGATATTTATTTACTATGGGGAATATAGATCAGAGAGAGTTCTTCATCAGAAGAAATATATGTATCCTCCCACCACTCCATTCCCCCTCTCCTTGTGACGAAACATAGACCTCTTGTTTTGTAAATTCGAGTTCAATTTTTTTTGTAGCTAGCCAAGAGGAGGGTTTTCCTGTTGATAATAGGAAACTTCGGGTTACACCGATGGTTATGTCAGGTTCTCATTATCCCGTCTCTTCTTTTCCATCACAAGAAATGGAGGAGGAAGCTATGGAGTGAAACCTAAGTTTTGATCATTTTGTTATTGAAGAAAATTTAGACACTCGTGACATGAAATTTTCCTCACCCATGGATAAGTTGGAATTAATTTATGTTGATTTGAATTGTCATGTTGTTATAAATTCTTCTACTTCAACCAACATAGTGCAAGAATGTTTTCCTACTATTGATGGGTTAGTTATTGAACCTTCTTGTTCTATGAATTCTTTTGATTTTATCCTCTCCTCTAACCATGAGTATATCTTGAAATATATTTCAGATCCTCATATTGTGTAGGAGAAAAAGAAACCATGTTGATTATTTCACTCAAGGAGAAGAAATAAACATACAAAACATACCACTTTTAGCACAACGATAAACTTTTTTTTTGAAAGAGGAAAAACATGTTGAGGAAGAACAAGTTGATCATGAAACCATTCATAGTGTGGAACCTACGGATTCACTATAAGTTGTTAATGTTCTTAAGGAGGAGGAACCACCATTCAAAGAGTCAATTTTTGAAAATGTTTTTTGTTCTAGAGAAGCTTTTTATTCTCTGAATTATTCTACTTATTATTATTCATATCATGATCTCTTTAATGGTTTGATTTTGGAGGAATCCACCCATTTTCCTATTCAAATAAACTCAATAGGTCCGACCCCTTTTGAAGTAGTTTATGGTGGTAATATGCATACAGAAGATAGAGAGGATAAGGCCTCTTCCCATGAACTTAATACAACTATGACTTATTAATTTTTTTCATGGGATCCTTTGAGCCACTTCGAGTCCCTAGTAATGATCCTTAAAATGAATATTAACACATGATATTACCTACTCCTACGTATCCATTTGTTCAAAGCAATGATATCAAACATGTGTATATGTTCAATCACCATCTTTGTCATTAATAAATTAACATAGATATAAGATGTAATACCCTTGTTTTCCCCAGCTTGTAATTAATCATTAATCATGATCACCATTCTATGGCATGGGAATAATGTAAATGTATTATTTAGATTTCCAATGACTGACTGTGGGGATAAATCCTTGAAGTACTGGCCATGATATCATTAGAGGAAAGAATGAGGAAAATGTGGAGAGGGTTCATTAGTTCAAATAACCCAAATTCACTTTGCTGAGATAATAAGTCTCATCCAAATTCCAAGGAGAGGAATCAATTAATGAAGGAAGGATTGGTGGTTGGATAATCAACCACCCCCATGAATCAAAGCATGATCTGACTAAAGAATGTCAGCCTAAAGTACTGCAGAGTCTAGTAGACTAGGCTGACTCGAGTTTCCTTCTGACAAAAGGAACATGATAGGTCGAGAAACCACCTGGGAAAAGATATACAAAAAATAGAGACAAGGAGAAGACATAGAGGAAGAAGCACATGTATGAGGCTCTACAGAGAGAAGGAGAGACACCAAACAAGAAATAATGCATAGAGGGGAACGAATGATCCATACACGCATATGAAGGATGTGAGCTTGATGTTGGGGAAGCATATGATAAACCTCGCAGGGATTTTGTGAGAGAGTGAAGGTCTATGAGAAATGGCATAGTTCCCTAGTGATATCATGTCTCAAAATAGGGGTGGTCGGAGTGCTAAGAATGACTTCCTCTAAACGTATGGTTGGGTGGAAAGGAGAACACCCACAGTCAGTTAGTTGGCTACAATCATAAATAGATAAGTATTCTCATACCTTTTATAATTGAGTTGTAACTATAAAATAAAGTTGGATATCCTGTGAATGTTTCAGGGATGTGCATGTTGCTTGATGGTTAGATTGTGTTCCCTTATATTTTTCTTGATTGTGTATTTAAGCAAGTAAGGAACTATATGGTTTGTACGTGTAAATGCTAGAGCCCTGTAGTGGCTCAAGTTTAAGCAAATGAACTGTGAGTTCATCGACCTTGGGCTTAGTTTCCCGTATGTATGTCAACATTCCCAGCTATTTTGAGTCTCCTGGGAGAATGAGTCTATTAATCTCAGGATAAAGAGTGCAAAGTGTGTGCTAATGCTTAAGTATTTTAGAACTGATGAAGCTCAGGAGAAAGAGTGTAAAGTGTGTGTCAATGCCTAAGTCTTTTAGAATTGACGAAGCTCAGAAATGATAGTGAGAGTCAAGTCTCAAAAGGGGATATCCTTTCATTTGGAAGATGAGTAGATGAGATCCTTTCGGGAGGATCTAAGGTTTGTCACGATGGTTGGATTTGGAGAAGGAGTGCAGGTTTTAACCCCTCGACTCCTTTAGTCTTTGTGAGTTTGACAATTTCTGGTATTTTTTGTAAGGGATACTGATCCCCCAAAGTCCCGGAGCCCAAAGTTAATCTGGACCGTAGATATGAGGATGCCCAAGAACTATTACAACCATCAGACCTATGATATAGTCATCCTGACATTGACCATTTCAGGAGTTCGGAGGATTTGGGGTGTAGTATCATAGAGGGACGTTCAATGTAAAACATTAAATGGGGAACGATGAACATTCAAGTGCCAAACATTGAACGTCGATCGTCGAATGGCTGAGGCCACATAGAGAGATTTTGGGACATCGGGGAGTATGCATGAATTAAGGAAAAAGGGGGGGTGATGTGGACCCATGATCAATGTGCCACGTGTCACCTAGATTTCAACATTTCACAAATCCTATAGGTCCATTAACATGTGACACATGTCACCCATTGAAGGGGCCATGTTTCCTCTCTTCCTTGCCACGTGTCATCTCTGGAAATTACATGTTTCATCCATGTGGCAAGAGATCTCGTAGTTCGGAGACTCAACACTCCGGAGGAAGTTGGACGAGGGACATTAAATTGTGAAGGCTCTCAAAATCATGAACGATGAATTCCATCTCATTCATCCATCATTAAGGACACGAGTCGCTAGATCTGATAATCTAGAGACTAGACACTCTGGAGGATTTGGGGGGTGTGACACTTCCAAAACTCCCAAACTCTGAATCAATGAAGTGATGTGAGACGTGGATCTGAGGACCCTTCAGGATCCTCCCTGACCTTCATACCTATACTGTGGTCAGCCCGATGCTGACCAACGCTGGGAGCCATGGGAAGTTTGCATAGAGAAACTCCTGAATGCCAAATCTACGAAGTAATGGGAGCCATAGATCGAGGGGTCTACGTGGAAAGATCTTGACTGTGAGATTAAAGGAACATTAGAAGACTATGTTAGGGGTTGATGTGGCTTGTTGATGTCACCCATGGTGACATGGACCCATGATTGAGGTGCCATGTGTCACTTGGATACAGATGTTTTGCGGACCCCTGGGCCCATTAGAACGTGACACTTCTCTTCCCATAACAAGGGCATGTGTCACACCTGGCCCTCACCACATGTTAGTACTTGGTATGTGTCCATCTAGCCACATGAATGGTGAAGTACCGGGACTTAAGAATTCCAGGACACTGCGACTCTGGAGGATTTGGAATAGTGTGGTGCAGAAAGGCCCGAAGGCTGAAGCCACATGGCAAGCCCATGGGACTTCAGATGAAAAGTAATCCAAGATATTTGGTTCATTAAACTATGCGCACCCAAAAGCATCGAACATCTAATTGTACCTTAGACACATGCATTCCCAAGGATAAGGATCCACCATTGATTAATGGTGGATGGATCTCCGCCATATACCTTCGAGCATGAGGAGATTTGGGATATTGGAGAATTAAGGGTGATATGAATGAGTCGGATCCACATAGGTGCCATGTGGCCCATGAATATTAACCCCCAAAGAAATTTGGAAGGGCAGATCTCCCAATCCTGAGATCAAATTTGAGCATGAAGACAATCGTTAGAAAGTTAGTGGCAAGCAAAATTCGATGGATATAGTGTAACTAAGATTTGATATGGATCAAGAAAATGAAATTTTGATGCCCCATTCCTTAAAAATCCATTTAAGGGGTTGGGTGTGTTACATAAGACATCCATCATTACTGTGAATACCATAAAGAGCCTTGGCAATCCAATTTAAAAAGAAATCCATGTATCCATCGTAATTGTGGTGGTTTGGAGGGGATGTAATTAAATTGACAAAAGAATAGGATATTAAAGTAGGTACATTAAAAATCTTTGCAATTAGACTTCTTTCTTTTTATTTTTATTTCTTCCCAATGCCTATAGAAATGATGAATATAGTTAGCTTCCTCGAAAGGCATCATGATCAATATGTTTAAGACTTGAAGGCCAAGTATTTCCTTTAAATTGAATTTGACACTAGCCCATAAACAACCATAATTGGGACATGAATCGATACCAGAAATCAAATGATCCAAAAGTGAAAAGTGCTAAAGTTTCATACAATTCATTTGTATTATTGAACTAACAACCTTCTTAGAAAATACTATTATTGAAGTTAGCAATTTCAATGTAAAATCATAATTTTTCATAACATTTTCAAGCATACCAACTATAAGGACATGGTCATTGTAATGAATTACACTTGTTAAAATAAATCTCAAAAATGTTCACACAACTGAATTAGCCAAATAAATCTAGAGCATCAATATTCACCTCTAAAATTTACATCCCATTACTCCACTTAAAAAAAGTTTATTTATATAAAATATATATTATTATAATTTCCATTAATTATAATTTCATGATAATAATATCATAATCTCATAACTATATATATGTGAAAAAAAAAAAAAAAACTTAAAATCCAAGTTTTTGTTGCCATACGTTTTTGTTTCAATGGCTCACTGACTGTGCTTTGTTTGAGGAAGTTTTTGCTCCACTCAAATTATACTTTATTACATTATGCATTATTTTTACAAAATAGGTACTTCTATAATTATTAGTTGTAATGGAAACACTTTAGTTATTGGATCACAGTTTCAAAATTATAAACCTGGTACAAAAATCTTTATCTTAATTATAATTTGCTCCAATGATTTATAATTATAAAACCTCTTTGCAAATTTTAAAGAATAGTAGAGTTTCTCTTTCTTCATGCATCTTAACTTGTTCTTCAGTCATCTTAACTTGTAGTTTAAGTGTTTTAAGTTTTTGATTTTTCTTGACCATATTTCTGGTTTAATTTTGTCTGAAATATGGCAAGAATTTGTTGGATCTGCAGATTTCAGTAATTAAATTTGTATAATCAAAATGGGACAAGGATTTTTTAACATGCTGAATCCATTTCTAAATTCAGAAATACAATTTAAACAACCCAAAATTGTGATTTCATAAATATTTATATGACCAAATTATGACAAAAAAAAACCAAAACATAGCACAGATAGACAACTCCTCTTAACTTTATTTACAACAAATTTATATTCTACATCAAAGTTAGGGTTTTTATATTATCAAAGATTATAACGAAGTTAAGGTTTTTATTATAGGTAATTCCTAACTGTTAAAAAAGATTAAATCAAAGATTAAATCTGAAGATGTAATTCCTAACTGTTAAAAAAAAGACTAACAAATCTGAATAATTCTGAGTGTAAAAACAGAAGAAAAGAGATTTTATAATTCATAAACAATTACAAGATGTCTAACAGATAAACATATTTTATTGTTGGATTACAAAGAGAAACACTAACCCATGTTACAACGTTTGAAAGTAGACAAACTCATTTGAGCCGTGGAAGGATTCTACACGAAATCCCATTCAATCATTTGTTTTTCTTTCTCGATCTTGGTGGTTAGAGATTGCATATTTTTGCATCTTGGGAGTTAGAGATTGCATATTTCTACATCTTGGGGGTTATAATTCAGAAATAATGAAAAAATATCAAAAGATAAACAATATTATTATTGTTTCACATCATGGATTACAAAGAGTAACACTAAACCATGTTACAACATTTGAAAGTAACAAACTCATTTATTTTGAGTTGTAGAGGGTTTCTACATGAAATCCCATTCAATCATTTGTTTTCTTTCTCGATCTTGGGGGTTAGAGATTGCATCTTAACACTAAGAAGACGACACTCTTCTTCCCCGATAATTTTCAAATGTTGCAGTAGCTATGGGAGTCCCCTCAATAGATGTTTAACCAGATGGTGAGGTGAATGGGAATTCTTCTTGATGAACAAATGTTTTAATAGTTTTTCAACAGACGACCTCTTCAATGGATCGTATTCCAAGTAGAATGCAACCATCTCCCAGAATGACTTGGAGAATTTTTCATCAGTAATCTTTGGAACCGTACCTTTGGCCAGGTTTGCGATCACTTTCATCGACTGACTCCCAGAGTAAGGAGGGTGTCCCTGAGCGATCTCCATGGCAGTAATGCCCAATGACCATATGTCAACTTTGCAATCATATCCTCTTGTCGTTTCACACAGGATGACTCTGGGCACCATCCAGAAAATGGAGCCCGTTAGCATGTGTCTCATCATCTTGTTCCTATCACCAAATTCATAAATACAGGAAAATACTCCATAGTCCACTAGTTTGATGGATATATCATTGTCGACCAAGATATTGCTAGACTTAATGTCCCAGTGAATATGAATGACCTTGTGCAGATAATCCTAGTCCTTGAGAGTCTCCTTCAGGACTGTTTCCACAATAGACTCCTTTAATCCCTCATGTGGCGAGCTCCTGAGAATGTTGTAAAGGGAGCCTTCTGCCATGTAGGGCATCACTTCCCATAGGAATTGACCTGTAATGAAAGAACAGTGACCACCCAACACGTTGGGATGGCTGAGGAGCATCAATATTCGGGATTCGTTCTCGAGATTCTCCATATTTGGTTTCAACGTTTCGAGATCGATGCACTTTATGGCCACCAATTCATTAAATTCCAAGTATAGGGCTTTGTATGCAGTCCCAGTTCCACCCCTACCTATTTTCTGTTGAATTTGGTATTTCTCATGCTCAACCAGATAAGATCTATGTGATTCCAAGCAGAGGTCCTGGACCTTTCTTGGCCTTTCAATAGCTTTCAGTAAACTAAAATTGTTGTGGTGGAGGATCTTGGGAATCGACTTGCCAGTAGCCATGAATTCAAACTGATTCCAGATTACACACAGATTCAAACAGATTTGCACACCCTATAATGAATTCAAACTACAAATGAATTCAAAATACAAAGTTACACCAAGTTTTACAGTTGTAGAACAAAATTTTACATTGTATATATACTTTTGTAATCGACCGTACGACCCAAAATAGTCTTCTCGAACTTTTGTAATCGACCATACTTTTGTAATAGGGGAAGATGCCTCTATCTATGTTGCATTCCCTTTACATGCAGATTTTTCTGTGTGGTATAGTCAATTCACATGCAACCATGCTTTGATCTCCAAGTAAGCTCAATTTACATTAAGTTCAAGTAAGCATGCTTTATTCATAATAAGTTTGTATATAAGCATGATTTATAAGTTTGTGTATAAAAATGATTTATATAAGTTTGTATATACAAAGTAAGTTTGATTTAACTAGAGTTTATATCTAGTTCAATTAAATAAATTTGGTTCAACAAAATTTAATTTTATGTATAGCTTTATAAGAACATGTAAGATTAGACATAATTTTTTATATAGATTTATAAGAACATGAGGAATAGTTTTAATAAAACACATAATTTTAATAAAAATAATATTAAATATGATTAGTTAGATACTAAAGAATAGTATAAATTGTTTAGAAATTTTATTTTAAAAAGTATTTAAATTTAAAAAA